>BQNB010007960.1:41758-91720 GCA_026074375.1 Tanacetum coccineum | reverse complement strand
TAGTGAGTGCAATCCCGTGATCTTGAGTTCGATCCTAACACACAACTATTATTTTTACGTCCATAAACTAACAATATATACTATATTAAAACCATAGTTATTAAATATGAACTTATTTGTCAAGATGAAATGAGACCATGTGTAAACTAATTGGTTGTGTGAGTTTCCTTTCAAAGAAATAAGCAAGTTAAGGTCGATAGCCATGATTTTCAAAATCAATAAATGAAGTGTCACACCACATTTTTTCAAAAAACTTTTTCGATAGTTACCAATTTGGACTTGTGCATGTAAGTTGTTATAAAGTTTCTATTAAGCTTGACATAAGAGTTGTTAACATTAGTTTTCATTAATGTCCCTACTCGTTTTGGTTTATATTAGGACACGTGCCTACTGTTTTTTTTTACCGAGACGAACCAAATTAGGTTTTACGCAAGGTTATACAGCATGAGCCGTGGCGTGGCGGCATGGTCACGCCTCAAGCCTTAGGAGCCTTTGCGAAGCCATGGCGTATTTCAAGGCGTGACTATAGCGGCAAAATAATATTTATAAATTTATATAATAATATCATATTTCATATACATATCGAGTTTACAAAAGATGCTATGCATAAAAGCAATATGAACTTGTAGTCTTCGTGGTCATATACTCACTACTACCTAAAATTGAGTTAAAAATTACTAATCCAAAAAAGAAATAGCCCAAATACAAAATAGACCAATTTTTTCTAAAAGCTTCTAAAAATGACGTCACGCCTTGCAATTTAGCATGCATTTGCGCGCCTTTTGACGCCTTGACTCACGCTACGCCTAACGCCAACGCCAAGGTCTATATCGTAACGGCGAGGCTACGCCTCACGCCAAAGGCGACACCAAGGTGCCCCTTTTAGAACACTGGTTTTAGGTATTAAGTGTGTTGCCAAGAGGCAAACAAGCGATATGATGATCATAACAAGAAAATGTGAAGTATAGTATATATTGTAAGCCTTTCGATTATCGAGACTCAAAAACATAAAAGAAAAATGTTGAGTCATGTGAAGCTCACAGTTTTTTTAAGACTGATGCATCTTCCCCAAAGTGCTTGAAAATTATGAATGTCTATCTCCAATGATATAACAATAACAGATAACCCTGTTAGCAAAAACGTTTATCTAGAACTAGCAGGGTACCCGCGCGATGCAGCGGCAGATACCTTGTTATTAGCCAGAGAAAAACAAAAAGAAAATGATTTCGTTTAGACCCGGTTCACTCATTTTTATAGGTTTTGGCATGTTCTATTCGGTTCGTTTTCGGACGGCTTTTATTTGCTAGCCGAACCGGTGACCACTCATGTTTCTGGTTGACCCGTTGGTTCGATCCGGTTTTTAAACTATATGTGTCAACATATAATTTTTTTGGGTAAAGTGTTACCCCGATTAAGTATATTAAAACCGAAAAAGGTTAAAAACAAATGGAATGTGGCTGAAGTACCACATTAACCTCAAGCTAAACAGCTTGATAAACACCTAAAACTAGAGCTTATGACATGTCATAAACTCTTACAACTCTAGAAACAACTAATTGCAACTAGAACACATAACACAACTAAACAAGCTAACCCGCAGCAGCTGTGAAAGATGAACTTCCACCAGCTTTTGTGTTATGAATTAAGTTAGCCGATTCATCATACACATTTTCCACTTCTTCTTCATCTTCTTCTTCTTCTTCATTTAATGCAGAAAAAGAATTAGACATGGAGAGATTATCTTTCTTAGATGAATTACCAGTCGTCTTCAAAATAGGTGTCGATTGAGATGTATAACCCACATAAGTAGTTCCCTTTATTGGTGCACTTGTAGTCGCTTTAGGCTCATATCTAACATTATGTTTAACCAAATGACTAGTAAACTGACCGCCAGTAGTAGACTTGGACTTACCTTTCCTCTTCTTCTTTTTACCCACTGTTTGGAAACCATCATTAGTCTTCTCAACATTAGGGGTAACAACATTATAAGTAGCAACAATAGAAGGACTCACCACTTTTTTAGGGCAATAGTCATGAACATGACCAAAAATCTTGCATGTATCACATCTGGGCGGCCTCCATTCATACTCAACACGGATGATTTCTTTGGTAAAAACATCCTCAGAAAGAGATAGAATACCAATAGTAACAACATCCACGAGATCAGCCTCTGAATTTACCTCAATTAAGCACCGAGCAAAACTACTCCTACCCCACGAATCATTACACATGGAGCTTGTGTATGAATCAAGCATAACAGGTTTACCAATGAACGTAGCAATTAGACTAATACCATCCTCTTCAAAAACTTGAATAAGAACATCATGCAATTTAACCCATATCGAAATACGAGTCATTTCTTCTTTGAGCAATCTAGTATCCATCGACCATTTCTTGAGAATGATCAGAGATTTACGAATCAACCAAGGACCACCCTCTAGAACAGCCTCTAAACCAGCACGAGAATCAAATTTAAAGAAAAAGAAGCCTTTGAAATTCATCATAATCCTTTTCAGCCCATGTTTCGCCCAGTTATTCCTAGCATAATATTCAACAACCGGAAACGTTATTCTCTTTCCAATAAAGTAGCCATATAGAGTCTGTTCAAAGCGAATACTAACCTTTTCAACAACTTTACGAGGAATAGAGATGTTAACACTATCAAATACGGGATCAGCCACTAAGGTACGAAAGTTGGAATTAACTTTTGGTTGATCCTTTGCACTTGCAATCCTGAACCCGACGGATCGTTTCTTTTTTCGGTATATGCAATAGGTGACTTCACTTAGTCGATTCTTAGAAAATCTCTAATCAAACCATTTGTCCTTATTTCAACAAAGGAAGCACAGGCCTTTTCGATCTTTTTGTCTTGGTCCCAGTTTAGCACTAAACAAGTCCGAACTAATTGAATATTTGTGTCCCAAATTTTAAGAATTGGGTCGTAATAAAGGATATAATATATAAATTGTATGAAGCTTTGTGTGTTTTATTAGTTTGTATTTAGGGGTAGGGCTGAGCATATCGGACCGTCGATCGGACCTGACCGGAAAACCGGATCGATCGGACCGAACGTATTTCGGTCCGGTCCTCGGTCCATACTTTTTGTTACATTCGTCCTCGGTCCGGTTGGTCCGGTTCGGTCTTACAAAAAACCCGATGATTATGCCTTGTAGGACCGGACCGTACCATTTCTGTCCGGTCCTCGGTTCGATGTTTTGGACCAATTCGGTTTCGGTCCGGTCAGGTCCGGTTTTCGGACCGTGTGCACCCCTACTTAAGGGTGTTTTAAAAATAACATTTATTAGTGTGTTTAATGTATTAAGAGGTGTTTTATTAATAATATTAAATGTGTTACCAGTAAATAAGTGTGTGTTTGTGCATTGGTTAATTGTACATATTGCATGAATATTTGTATTTTTAAATAATTTGGTGTTTTAATAAGAGTGTTAATTGTATATTAAAAAGTTGTACACTATGTTTCTTTGTTCGTATTTTATTTGCATTAAAAAGTGTATTCAATATATTTTGTTTATTTGTTGCATGCATTAAAGCTTGTACGCTATGCATAAAAACTTAGATTACTTAAAAAATCAATAATGAGAGAGATTTCAATTTGTTTTATAAGATAGTATGATAACCGATACGTGTCTACGAACTGATAAAAAAGAATGAAAATGAAGGTTACAACAAAAGAAGAGGATTGAGTTACGTGTTTCGTGTTATCAAAAGATGGAAAGTCTCTCAATTTATAAGGAAATAAGGTGAAGAAAAAGGTCAAAAACTGTCGGATTAATTAGGGGCATTTACATGTATCCCCAAAAAAACTTCAATATTTACATATTTTCTCAAACACGTTTCAATTTCATTGTACATTATGCATTGAAAACTTGTGTTTTGGAAAACTATGTAATTTATGAAGTTTCATTGGGTATATATGAAATTCCCCCGATTAATTAAGACAACTAATCCTATTGATAACTCATGAACAAAATAGTTAACTCGGCCGTAATATTTATCAATTTTCATTGAACCAACATTTAACCAATTTTCCGAGACGTCGTCAAACCAAATATGTCAACTTTATGTAAGGCTAAGAGTGAAATTAAGTTCTGTACTGTTCAAACCAATTTGGTTGCGTTTCATATATCAATATTTTTTGTTCAAAAAAAAAAATCAATGTTTCAAACGTTGGATTTTTTTAGTTTTTTTAACGGTCATTTTTTCACATCGTATACTTACTAGTTATCTCACCATATGGCTCCCGCAATATCTAGGTTGATGGCACATACTACTAGACCAAAGGCCTTGAGCTTCAAACGTTGGATTTATGAAAATGTTTGAGAACGAATATGAGCTAGAAGAGTTCATTTGCGCTACGATATACGTAAATAGTTATATGGCCAGGTTAATTTATTTTGGTTCAATACCGGATTGATAATCGAATTAAACAATACTAAATTAATTGTATGCTAGAAATGAAAGTCCGAGTCGCGTTTAATCCAGATCAAATCGTACAAGAAGATACTATCATTCATAAAAACCACGTATGACTATGTACAGTTAAGTTCGTATACAATGTTTTGGAACGAAAATGTTGTACATAGTAAAGAACAATTATGCATTCGGTATTCAGCATCCTAAAATGGATATGATACAAGATGGTACCACTTAGTAACGACTATTTCCGATCTAACATTAGACATTAGTGTCGACATAAAGCATTTTTTGATGGATTTCAACCTACCAAAATGCCTGAATGAAATAACGCAACTTCATTTATTTTGCACCCAAATTGCTTTGATGTTTCACCAATTTAGTAGACAATTACCCGAAAACCAAAATGGATATTTTCGAGTTAATGCACTTCATATATATACACCATGTCTTTACCATACAGTGACTAGTAACCAAAATGGATATTTTTTTGAAAACTTCACTTAGGCCTTATAAAAGTAGCTATTTTACAATTCAAAACCAAACATATATTTTGTTCATGAAACAATTCATGAAGTTTGATCTAGTAAAATATAGTGAAGAAAGCAAACCAATAGACAAAAAAAAAATTAAACCACAAATATATCAAACTTGGGCCTTTATAGCCCATTTAGGAGTAAACATATAATGAACATCATTGGGGAACCCGGCCCGGTTTAGCATCTGGACCGGGCTGCTTCATTTCCTCAGCACCTTGCAAAACCATACCTGGAGGATAGCCAGGAACATTAACATATCTCGGCCCATAATACATGGGCTGGCCCGGCCCACTACCAGTTCTTACAGGCATGTCGTATGGTTCCCCACCTGAAACGGGCCGCAAACCCGAGTACACCTGGGCCATATTTGGAACCTGAGGGTGAAGCATTTGACCCGGAGGCCCCATATATTGTTGCCCAAATTGACCCCGAATTGGTGCACTTTGCATCGGAATATTTTCTTGAGGCATCGAACCGGGAGGTTGCATATAGTAATACGGTATCTCTTGCGTAGGAACCGGTGAATTAGTGCGACGCACGTAATACACGGGTTGGCCCGGATAATCTGGTTGCTTCATAATTATTGGGCTATTAGTCTCCGCAAAATGTTCCGTGGTAACCGTTTCTTTAGCTTCACTAACAACTGGAGCCGGGTTCTCAAGTTTAGTCCGAACCGGCCGAAGGTTCAGGACCGAGGGAGCCATAGCGGGGGCCAACGACGACGATGTCGAGCAATACGGAGAAGTGATTCTCGGAGCGGGTGATCCAGGATCCGAGTTAGAGACATTATCATTAACCATATGTTTGGGTTTGGGCTTGGGGTCATCCGGGTGGTCCAGCCCAAATAGATAGTCCGGTACTTCGGACACAATAGACGACACTTCAGATCTACCACGTTCTAAACTGGCTCCACCATTAAGCGCGTCTAGAAACCAATGTTCGCGCTTAATGGAACCATCTAACAGTGAGCTAATACTACTAGCTCGCGAGAGTGACGTGTCAGTTGGAAAAAGGAATATCCGGAGCCGAGCATTTTTGTTATTATTAGCCAGGCGATCGAACTCGTCCATCATGTTTTCCACGTCTTCGTCACTGGTGACTGTGATTAACGCGTCTAAGTCTTCGTTTGGCAATTGGTACTTTACACATATGTCGGGTGTACCTATCGAATATTCCAAGAGATGTTTAATACATTATCATTTTAAACAATTTAAATAAACATGTTGATTCTTTAGACTTTTAGACAAAGCTCATTAGGTATTCCAATGTAGGTATGTGTTATAGTAATAAGTATTTTATTCGTAAAATTTTTAGCCGTGCATCACGTTGCAATCATGTCAAAAAAAAATTAACGGCAATTGCAATAAAAAAAACTAGTAACGAGCTATAAGAAATTACAAACTAATAAACTAATTCAAGTAACCCAATTGAGTTTAAAATTACATTAACTAGAACAACATATATAAATTTCAAATTTCTGATTTATTTGGAAGAACTGATTATGAATATATCGTGAATCAAAAACAAGCTATAAGTATTTTTAGAGCGATAAGTGAACCATATATAACTAGCCAGTTTCGACATGTTTCTCGATTCTTTTTGGTTCGATAAACGTACCCCAAGTTCTACACATCACAATCTGTCGATGTTCATCGATTCTTATATTTGGTTACTGATCAAGAAATAAACTAGCAATCGGTTTTTTCTCTAGCTAGTGGTTATTGGTAAAGTGTTTTGGGCTTATGTTTCATAAGCTCACTTTTTATGGCTTATTTTGAAATTTTCCGTCTTATATAAGCCGAAAATTATCAAAAATGAGCTTGTGTAACATAAGCCGAAACCAGATAAGCTATAAGCACACAATATATGCCGAAACAAACACCCACTATATCTAACTTTATTCTCTTAGTTGCATATATTGTCACCTAACTACTCCTTTGAAAGCAAAATCCAACTACCCTTATCTAGTCTTTTTCAACTTTTGTGATCGATTGATAACTCATCAGTGACATAATTATGTTCGTACTTTAATTGTCTAAAGTACCAACAATCATTTTACTAAATAATTCAAGCAAATGAGCTTAGGAACTTTTCCAAAATCAAATAAGCTCATAAGCCCGAAAAATAAGCTAGGGTATCTTATTTCGGCTTATATTTGAGAAGCCCCAATTTTCCAGCTTATTTTGAAACTTTTGAAGTTACATAAGTTTATCATATCGTAATAAACTTATATAAGCCCATGAGCCATATATGAAACAAGTAGTATATGGTTTACCTGAAAGTTTGGATAATTTGTTGAGAAGCGATGCGAAAGTAGTGTTGTGGCGAAGCACGCTAACGATACGCGTATCGCCACCAACATACCTAAGTTGATTATCATGAGGACGTGGTAATATTTTCCCTCCAAAACTACACATGAACCTAACTCGTGCTTGTGCTATATTATCATCGTAAACTCGAGGGATGTTGTTGTTGTTGTTGTCGAGATGATCGGACCGTGGCGAAGAAGCCACCGAGTCAACGGTCTCAGGCGGGTAGTGAGTGGTGGTCATTGCTGTCAGCAAACGCAGAGTTTTGTATTGGTTATATAAGATGAGATACAAAAGGTGGTGAGGGTCTACCTCTAATTTTTAGCTTATTATATAATAGGAAATTCTTATACTTCTTAAATATAATGTTTAGTACACGTCCCAGAATTCCAACACCGAATTGATAAAATCAAACACAAACTAAAGAACGATCTTGATGAGAGAACATGAATCTAGAAACAGAACCTCTTAGTCACAGTTCACTCGTTTCGATCGTGAATTGTGTCGGTCCTTTTGGTCCGGTTCGGTTCGATTCGATTTATACGGCTTATTTGTGTTTTTTCTCTGTGCCTGTTCGAATCGAAAACCGAACTGAACCGATCCGAAACCGAAAATCATATATAACTGAAAACCAAACTGAATATGGTCGGTTCGGCTCGGATTTTTTGGTTCGGTTTGATTTTCAGTTTGTTATGCTCAGCCTTAATATTAGTGAACATATAAAAAAATCAACGTGTATCTAATGATGTTTTTCACGAGATATGAATGAGGTGAGATGTAGACAGTCGTACTTTTATCTAAAGGTAGAGAGACTGTTTATATAAGACCTCTGACCTTTTTGCATGAAGAGAAGATCAAACTCCCACCTCTGTCTTTAAAAAGTGAGATTTTTTCCACTAATCAAACCTTACTTGTCGACACTAGTGAATATACCCTACCAATATTGTGTTGTACATGACTTGATAAAACTTGTAACAAGCTCCAACAAATGTTATACATTATTGTGGTTTTATATCAAGAGATACATTACTTCAAATTAAAACTTATCCTTTTTTTATTTTTTTAAGAACGGCAATTTTTAACTATTTCACAATATTTTACACCATAAATCTATTTCATATGTTTTAAATAGGACTTGAACTCACAACCAATTAATTTGAGAGCTTCTCACACCAGATGAGTATCATCGATAGAGGTGAGCATGGGGCGGTTTTTTACTAAAACCGAACCCCGAACCGAAAACTTTGGTTTTTGAGAATTGCAAACCGTTCGGTTTTTTTTAATAAATCGGTTCGGTTTCGGTTTTCTTTTCGGTTTTTATGTTTTCCTCAAAATTTACCAATTTGTTACCTTAAAAGTCAAAAGATGTGATCCAAACTTTAACTCGTTTCATCCATAAATGAAACAAACAACTAGTAAGTACTCATATAAAATATAAAGATAAAATTTAACTGACATTACTCAAATAAGATTAATAGTAGCATAACATTAAACAATCAAAGCTACCAAATAAAGTACGAAACCGTAGGAGTGTAATGTGTAACCGTGTGAAAATATTGTGCAAATGATAAACTCAAATATTTTTTTAAAAGTAGTTATCACTAAAGTCTTTTATAAAGATAATAATATTTTACAAAATTTGAAAGATAGATGATGGCGGGGCGGGGCGGTTTTTTCGGTCCGGTTTCTCATATGCACCCGAAAACCGCCCCAAACATTCGGTGTTTCTAAAAATCAAAACCACTCCCATCGGTTTTTCAAATGGTTCGGTTTTTTCGGTGCGGTTTTTTCGGTTTCGAGTCGGTTTTTCGGTTTTTGTGCTCACCCCTAATCATTGAGACAGAAGTCCTCTCGTAACTAAAACTTATCTGACGAATATTGTCAAAGGTGAACATAACTTAAGTTGAACAATGCATATAGTTTTAGAAGAAGAAAAAACTCATTTTTTTATTAAAGAAAATATGTATTTGTTCCTTTGCCGTTTAGAGCTAAACCTTTAATCTAAGTTTAAGTTTGATTTGTTATTAGTCGACAAGAGTAATTAATGATTTAATTCATAAAGTTCTATATTTTTGTCTTTATCAAATTGATACAAAGCACACATAAGCTTTTCAAAGTTGTTAATTCATGATGTCGTGTAATATAAAGTAGTTTCTGGAGAAATTGGCTCATACGATTGTCAAAGTTTTTGGCAAATATATATATATTTTTTTTGAAAGACCGGGTCGACCCGATGGTCGAACCGGTAACCCGGTGACTCGACCGGGTAAATTAGAGACCCGGTTTTCAAAACATTGTAATTTGCAACCAACTTAATTTATAAGACTATCTAAACATTTTGTTATGATCACTAAAAGTTGGCTCGACATGTAACCTCCGAGAGCCGATTTTTTTTTACCTGATGCGTCTTTTTTTCTAAATCACAGCCAGTTGTTTTTTGCGATATCAGAGAAAGTTGTTGGGATCAAATTCATAACCTATTTCACATTAGTTTCTTTTTCCCCGATTCACAAAAACATTTGCGGTTTCAAGTGTACAGACAGAAAATTGTCCTAGTGTTCCATCGACAATGGGTTTATGTTCCATTAACCTTTATCATGTTTATAGTCGAATCACACCCTTAAAAGAAACCATAATTAACTACCTAATAGAACAAAGCATGTCCTTTAGGAAGCATGCGTGCATTCATAAGAGCTAATTGCGCTTCAAGTGACTAGAGACGATAGGTTAGTGGACGTTCATTTTAAATAATGTAGGCGTGTCAGAATCTCTCGCCAAAATAGAATCCCTGTGAAACAATTTGGACTGGAACCCTTTTGTGGAAGAAGCACACTCAGACGGCTGAACTTTTAGTTTTTTGATGAGCTGGCGGAAAAAATGCAATGCTGTGAAGATCTAGAATGGAATCTCTTCTCTTAGGTTTAAGTAGTCGGGGTTTTACAGTAGGACAGACTGCTGTGAAAGTCGCACCGTGCAAAGTGACAAAACACGATAAAACATGTATTGAAAATCAACACGTGTTATTCCTTTCGCGTTTGATACCTTGTTTCCTTACAAATGACGTGTTGGAGCTCATCAACAAAGTCTAACAAGTTATGCATATTAATGTTTCACAAATGTCGTTTTTAAAGAATTAGTTTTGTAATTAAAATGTGCATCATAAGGTTAACTTTCTCGCGTTACAAGAGACTAGGGTGAAGATGGATCGAATCACTCATATGGATGTCAAGTGCATAATGGGTGTAATTCTAACTATCAATCCGTCTCATGTTATTCGCTGGTAATTCGGCATGGATTTTAAGCATTTAGGAGAGCAAATTTTTCAAGAAGGCAAATGATATATTTCTTAATAATTTAAATTATCAGCAATTTATGAACTTGGAGCTTCAATAATCTCAAGGGTTCTTATAGATAGGTGGTTTTATGCTTCCTCAATCTACTGTCTTAAACGAGCCCTTTGGGATAACATTTTCTTAACTTATTAATATCTCGTTGGGATGGTTAGTCCGATTGTATTAAGGGTGATTTCAATGAGGTGATTCTATTGATTTAGACATGGCTCGGGTGTTTAATCATTCTATTGCTCGCGTTTTAATCATTTCCATTGAGACTTCGGTGCTTGAGATGTCAATTTGAAGGGTATTCTTCGACGTGGCCGCACCCTCGGCAAGTAAAATGAGTATATTGAGGATCGGTTTTTGGTCTCGTAAGGCATATTTTTTCTTTTCTTCCCATCTATCTATCTCGGGGTGGGGTGGCGTGTGAATATGGGGTCTGGATAACTAGGGGGGGGGGGGGGGGGGGGGGGGGGGGGGGGGGGGGGGTGGATCTTCTGACCACCGCACCCACCTTCCTAGAAGGTTATTTTACTGATTTGGCTCGACTCCAATTTGTTTCTATCACTCGTAGTGTTTAAAAGGGATGGTTTTGATGATAAGGTGGAACATTGCTTTAGAACTTAATCCTTTTTCTATTCGACAGTAACAGGTTGATTCGATTCAAGAAAAAGCTCCCAAGAGTTGGAAAGGTTATTATCCGACAGAAGGATTAAGTATAAGAACATGATTCATTCAGGGTCTAGTCCAAAAGAAGGTCATTAAAGGAGAAATTGATCGATCATTTATAAACCTTTGTATGGAAACATTTCTAATAAGAAGCGTTTCAAAAGAATGGGTTACTCGAGTACATCTTCATGACCTTAAACAATATGGAAGCAACTGATTTGGGATTCATAAATTGAAAATTAAATTGGGTATGAGAGGGGGATGAAATTCGAAATTCTTCCACTGGATAACTATTAACAAAAAGGCGGTCTCCAATTGTCTATCGAGAGTTCTATTGATAGTCCATTGGAAAACGGGTCCGATGTGTTAAAGATGCCTTCAAGACCCACTTCGCTAATACATTTTAAGCAGACCATTTCAAGGTCGGTTTAAACTTAATTTGAATATCCTCATCGCCTTCTAATTATCAAGTTGAGGATTTGGATCGATGTATTTCCAATGAGATGAAAATTCGGCGTTCTGGTTTAGAATTGCGGAGTGACTAAGTCTCCTGGACGACAGATGGTATATACTTTTTTTGAATTCTTAGAGATATTAAGAATTTAAATTGATCCTGATTTTTTGCTTTGCTGTCGATTATTTTTTTGAAAGCGATACCTTCCCGATGGGAGGTAATGCTTCTTTCATTCTTTGATTCAAAAGTTACGGATGCCATACTTGTAATCAGAATTTTTCGACCTATATAACTTGATTGGGAGTGTTTATAAAAGTTGTTAACGAAGATCCTTCTAATCGTGTTGGCTACAGTTATCTCGGGTTATCTTGTGTCGGATAACGCAATCAGCGTTTGTTGCTAATCGACAAATTTCAGATGGGCCTTTCATTTTAATGAGTTTGCTCGCTTTGGTGTAAACGAAAAAAAAGAAAGCAATCCATGATTTTCATAATTGATTTTGCTAAGGCATAATAAGCGATTCTGTAGATGGGATTATCTTTTGGACTTTTACATGCTTTTGAGTTTCGGGTCCTAATTTTGGTGTAAGTGTATTCGAGGTACTTTAGAGCTCTTCTATGGCCTCGGTCTTGGGTTAATGGTTAAGCCTTCTTCAGAATTTCCTTTCTTTAGTTGGTGGCATGAAACAGGTGATACCTTTGGCGCCCTATATATTTATATCTTATAAGGAGAACCCTGTACAACAATTCATTCTCCTAAAGGCTCTAAGTAATGGCTCTTTCAAATGGAGTTCATATTAATGAGTCGATGGTTGTTTCTTATCTTTTCTATGCTGACGACGCTATTTTCATCGAGGAATGGTCTGATTCTAACATGGGAAATATTGTTAAGATCCTTAGATGCTTTTTCCTTGCGTTTAGGGTTTGGAAATAAACATACCAAAAGAGCCAAATATGGGAGGGTTTTGGTGTGCATCGGAATCAAATCAGCCAGGCTGCTTCGCTTATTGGATGTTCGGTTATGCAAGCTCCTTTTTGGTATCTTGGTGTGATGGTGGGTGACTGTATGTCTCGGCTTTCTGCCTGGTCCGATACCGTTCATAAGTTACATCAGCGGTTGTCCAAGTGGAAAGTTAAAACGCTCTCTATTGGAAGGCAGGTTGACCCTTTTGAAGTCGGTTCTTGGAGCTTCTCCTCTTTACAATTTGTCCATCTTTAAAGTTCCAAAAGGTATTTTGAAGGAAAATGAAACGATCCCCGTATAACTTCTTTTAAAGGGACTCACATCTAATCGATAGAAAGATTATCTTTTGGAGGATTGGGAGAAGTTTTAGCGTCTAAAAGAAAAATGGTGGGCTCCTCGGAGTGTCCAAGTTTTATCGGTTGAACCGGCTTTGCTTTTGAAATGGTAGTGGCGTTTCATATCCCAAGAATGGGCTTTAAGGTATCATGCGTTATTCAAGCACTTATATGGGTCTTCTTTGATTCTCATTCGTTTAATTTCCCTCTCTATTGTGCTCATTTTTACGTGAAATATATGCACTTAATTTCCAAAAGGTTTTTAAACTTTGTTTCCATTGTAAGTAAACAAAATGTTGATGGGAAAGTTTGCTCCTCAAAAAGTTTTGGTACGATCCTTGGACTTCTGAGATCGAGGCCGTCTTCTTAACCATGTTCCCTCGGTATCTTCGCTTTTAGAACAAATAAAGATTCCTACGTGGAGGCTATGCTAAATTTTTTCCCTGATTAAACTCCTTCGGTAGGCCGGTTTTCGGTTATGTGTCTGAGCGTGACACATGGGATGATTTATGTGCGATTTTAACCCTGTCATTCTATCTCCCTCCAAAGATAGAATTAGATTTGTGGATCTTCTGGTGATGGGCATTGTCGTTCAAGAGGTTCGTTCTTTGATTAGACAACATCTTGACTTTATCCTTTCTTTCCGATGTTTCTACTAAATGGGTTGAAATTTATAATAATCCCGATTAAGATTAATATCTTTGCTTATGCGGCTCGGCTCGAGCGTCTACCCGTACTAGAAGTAATCTGGTGCGTAGAGACGTTGTTAATGGATTCTGATCTTGTCCGGTGTGTGGTTTGGTTACCGAAGATATTGCTGCACGTTTTATTCAGGTGTGAATTTGGCCGGGCTTACTTTTTCGTAAGATATGTCGTTGGTGGGCAGCTTGATTTTCAAGTCTGATGTCGTTTTGAAGATTTTGACTGTCCCTTTTGGTGGAAGATGCACACTCAGACGGGCTGACGTTTTAGTTTTTTGATGAGTTGGAGGAATAAATGGAATCTCTCCTCTTAGGTTTGAGTAGTCGGGGTTTTACAGTAGGACAGACTGTTGTGAAAGTCGCACCGTGCAAAGTGACAAAACACGATAAAACATGCATTGAAAATCAACACGTGTTATTCCTTTCGCGTTTGATACCTTGTTTCCTTACACATGACGTGTTGGAGCTCATCAACAAAGTCTAACGAGTTATGCATATTAATGTTTCACAAATGTCGTTTTTAAAGAATTAGTTTTGTAATTCAGATTAAACTAACGACGTAGTTTGTTACTCGTTTACTTTTTCATATGCATGTAAATCCTATTTTTATGAATGAAAAGTCAAACAGAACCTTGATCCTTTTCTTCAAGTCTATAAATAGCATGTTTTTGTATAACAATTAAGAACATATTATAAAAATATTTGTCATGTTTAATATAGTAAAAAACAACTCCAACAAGTTACATAAAAATTGAAAATGTAATTGGAAAGTAGTGGATGTCGTCAACGCCTTTGACAACCAATAATATTTACAAGTTGGCACCGTCCAAACACTCCTTGTGGACCCCACTGCTAAATATATTGTGGTCATCAATCAATTGCTTGATTTTGTTGTTTGGTTAAATGATTATTGTCAATTCTTTCTACCATTTCCATTTTATGATAACTAGCAAAACAAATAATTGTGTCTAGGTAAAATGAAATGAGATTTTGCATACTTCGATTTGATTATAACGATTGTATTTGGGTGTTATTGTTATTGACCGATCATGTTGACACGTTTGAAAGTCCTCGTGTTGCATCTGTTTTGTTTTTCAAAAAGAAAAAAAGGACTAATTATGTTATTTAGTGTTGATCGACGTTAGTCCATTACCACTTACACTTCTGATATACTTTATGAATTCTAAAAATTAAAGTGGGAATGTGGGTTTTAAGGTTTTGGTTTTGGTTAACTTTCATATCTTTGGTCATGTATTCATTGTTTCTCTGTAAATATTTCGAATTTGTGTTCTTGGTTGCTTTTAAAATCGAATATGTGAACAAACTTCATCTGTGAAATAACGAGTAAATTGCAAAAATCATTCCTGTGATTTCGTCAAATTTCATTATAATCCTTATATTTTCGAAAGTGCATTCATCATCCTGTGAGTAATTTACAAATGCACATTTGGTCCTCAACTAAAATTAAATTACTAAACTACCCTCTTCGACTTTTTTCACTTTAGTCATTTGGTTTTAGCCAATGACCAAGAGTGCATTTGCAATTTGACCAAATCACATAGACAATTTTTGCAATTCCGGAATAACTAATCTTAAAACTTTGATCAGCTTTTTCTTGATTCTTTTACATAGTATTATTATATTTCGGGTTTAAGCTATGAGTATCCGTATTGACTTACAAGATTACTCGACTTTTAATTTAAACAAGAGTCTAACGGGATGATATCAGTTTTCTTATTTAAACGTACACTTCTAATATACTTTATGAAATTTATATATTTTCTAACGTTTTGGTTAGGTTTAATATGCTCATACCCGGTCCAAACAGGATTGAGTATTGTTGTTGTTGTGGTTAGGTTTAATATCTTTGGTAATGTTTTCATTGTTTCTATGTAAATATTTCAAATTTGTTCTATCTTTGTTGCTTTTAAAATCAGATATGTGAACAAAATTCTTCTATGAAATAACCAATAAATTGCAAAAATCGTCCCCGTGATTTGGTCAAATTGCATGTTCAATCTTTATCTTTTTGAAAGTGCACTCATCGTTCATATGAGTACTTTACAAGTGCACATTTTGTCCCCGACTAAAGTTAAATTACTAAACTAATCTTTTTCTTCTTTTCACTTTGATCCATGTGAGGGTAATTTATCATTTAATTTCAGCCAAGGACTAAGAGTGTATTTGTAAATTTCCCATAAGGATATTGAGTGTACTTTCTAAATGATAGGATGGTGAGTGAATATGTAATTTGATCAAATCACAATGACAATTTTTTGCAACTTACTACTCCCTCCGTCCCATATTAAGTGTCCATTTTTGACTTTTTAAAGTCTTTTTTCTTCAATATACTCGTTGTATTATTATATTTCGTGTTTTCGGTTTTTATTTTAAACAAAAGTTCTAGCGAGATGATATCAGTTTTCTTTATTTTATGTTGTTGCTTTTTAGTATTTACTATAATTAATAAGATAATTCAGTTTACAACACTTACTAAATAATTGCAAGCATTTGTAAATACATAAATTCGTCACTTGATGGTGAAAGTTGTTTGTTTTTTCTTTCTAAAGCTAATAAATAATGATGTGATTACATCTTTATCAATTTTCTATCAAAGGGCGGCACAAGTTCTGCAAAACATCATTATCAAGATAGTTGATGAAAATGGTTAAAAAAACTAATCAATTACTGTATTTGTTGGATTCTGTTAAACATTCATTTGTTATGTGCACTAAAATAAAAGTTTACATAATATCAAAGTAAATTTGATACTCTCTTCGTCCCTAAATAAGTGTCCACTATTGACTTTCGAAGTCATTCTTCTTCAACTTTGACCTTAAATTATTTTGTTTGTGTAATATAATATTGGATGAAAATCATATCCATGAAAAATACATTGAAAACTCAATCCATTCATATATTTTGCATCAAGTATTATATAACACAATCAAAATAATTTAAGGTCAAAGTTGAAGATGAATGACTTCAAAAGTCAACAGTGGACACTTATTTAGGGACGGAGGGAGTAACACTTTTTAAAGCATCAGATACCTATCAGTCATTTTGTTCGTGCCGTGATAAAAGTCTTTTTTTTTTCATAACATCAAAATCCACTACAAAACAAAAAAACATGTCTTCTTTCATAATGCCAGATTCCGGTGCCGTCGTGCACCCTTGAACCCTACACATACCTATTAAAACACAAATACAATACAAAAAAACGCAGGATCATTTTAGCTAACAACGACGGCGCGAGACGGAAAAACACAAAACCCGGTATGGAGTTGGCGCTGTCGTGCTGCATTTTGGAGGAAAACGCCACTCTTGGCGTGGGACACCGAAAGCTCTTGGTCTAAACTTATTGCTTTGATTGTTGTCCTTTTAGTCCAAAAAAGAATAATCCCACAAAGTGTCGTCTTTTTTAAAGCTGTGTTTAAAAGTTTAAAGAGTAAAGATGAAATAATTGAGGTTATAATATTAGTACTATATTGGAAAGCAAGCTATAAACCGCAAGATATACCTTATAAATGAGTAGTATTGTTGTCTTTTATCAACCTTTAATTTTATATAACCACTCTGGGTGATCTACTAGTTAAAGAGGTTAATTTTTGCTAACTGCAAACAACTTAAAATGAGATTAATATTATTTTTTTAAATAGTTTTATGTGATTTGAGTTTATGTAACGATAAACTCATGTCTCTCGAATTACTCGGCCAAAAAATCAAAATGCACAATTACCCAATAAAATGTATCATATGATTTATTTACAAGCACAGCTCATGTAAGTTACAAAATGTTTATAAAAAGAGAATAAAAACAAAAAGGTATTATTAAAACTGTATTGTGTAAAAAATGACAAGTGGGGTCATTTGTGTCATTTCAAGCTATCCTGACCGGTAAGCAAAGGCACTGTTTCAAACATGTGATGACGTGGTTGGTACCGAGGGCATAAAACTTGACCCTAGGGTGGCAATTCGTGTCGGGTTCGGGTTGGCGGGTCAGAAAACTCCAATCCGAACCTGACCTATTTAAATAATCGGGTCAGCTATGTCAACCCTAACCTGTTTACACATAACCCGAACCTGACCCATTTAACCCGTATATATACTTGGGTTGGTGGGTTAAATAGGTTATACAGGTTAAACGGGTTTCGGGTTGACCCATTTAACCTATTCAACCAATATAATAAAATATAAATAATTTTAAATTTAAGAAAAAATCTTAAACGGGTTGGCGGGTCGACCTGATTAATTTATTCTCAACCCGAACCTGACATGTTTAATAAATGGGTTAGATATGTCGACCCAAACCTAACCCAAACATATTTAGATTCAACCCGAACCTGTTAATTTTCGTGTCGGTTTCAGGTCCGGTTTCGTGTCGGGTTAGAAATTGCCACCCCTACTTGACCTCACGTTTAATCGATAAAAGAAAAATAATGCAAAAAATAGGATATATTGATCTAGTTTCAACTTTGTTATGAGTTATTTATTATTTTTCTCACTTGAAAATTGAAATAGAGTTTAGCAAATTTTTAAAACAAATCGCAAATATTTTGATGTCTCAAGGGAATTTTGAGACCTTTCAAATTTTGAAACACACTGTGCTTGCACGCCTCGTTCATCCTTGAATACAACTCGAATTCTAGTCTGACAAAATTGTAAAACAACTAATTACCTACTATTTAATATAACTTTATAACTGCTATTTAATTATCGACATGTTGTCTTATATTTGGTTTATGTGTTATGAGTCTTATGAACATAATTAGTGTTTTGGTTTATTTTTTCATGAACATAATTAAATTTATGGTAGACTAATTAAATAAAAGCAATGAATCACAATTTAATAGATGGCGTATTAGTTATTTATTTTTGTTAGGAATACGAAATTCCTAGGAAAGTGTCGGTCACTCCATTGATAACAGTCGTTAGTTAATTAAGTAATTTTTTGAAAACATACATAGGTAGTTAGTCCAAGGCCCATGGATGAATTCATTAAGCCAAGGCCTATCCACCCGTTGTAAGTATATAAACACCTCTCCATGCTTTGGAGATGTGGTTGGTTGGTTGTATTTTCATATAGTAATGCATTTCAT
The DNA here is from genome assembly GCA_026074375.1 of Tanacetum coccineum. NCBI lineage: Eukaryota > Viridiplantae > Streptophyta > Magnoliopsida > Asterales > Asteraceae > Tanacetum > Tanacetum coccineum. The sequence goes on along the minus strand of BQNB010007960.1, from coordinate 72,882 downwards.
GTTCTTGTATTTCTCTCTCTAAAATACTTCATTTCTTCCTACTTTCTCCCTCTAGTTCTTGTTGTTAAAATATTTTTAATATTCTTCAATTAGTATCAAGAGCCATGGAGTGGCGTGTTTAGTTTTTGTGTTTATTTTTTTTTTGTTCGTGTCATATTGCAAAAATCGTCCTTCCTTTTATTTTTTCTTGTTGTTCGAAGCTATTTGGGTACACTAAAAGATCATTTACTTTAGTAAATTTGATCTAGTATCTTTAGGATATAGGTGTACAAGCTTTAAATCAAGAAAATTTTCATTTTTTTGTCATCTTTTGTGTTCAAAACATTTACAAAGAACAAAATCTTGATTTTAAATTTTTCGGCTTAAAAACCTTAAAGTTTCTATTTTTCTTGTTCCAATAGGGTTAGTAATACTAGTTGTACAAGATTTTTTGCAAAAAACCGATCAAAAAAGTGTCTTTTTGTGTTTTTGAGATTTTGAGTTTCGTCATGTTCAAGTCGAACAACCTGAGTCGAACAACTCAAGTCAAACAACCTGAGTCAAACAACCCAAGTTGAACAACCTGAGTTGAACAACTCAAGTCGAACAACTCAAGTCGAACAATCTGAGTCGAACAACCCAAGTCGAACAACCCAAGTTGAACAACTTGATTCGAACAACTCGAGTCCAACAACTTGAGTCGAACAACCTGAGTCGAACAACCCAAGTCGAACAACATGAGTCGAACAACTGAGACCGAACAACACAAGTCGAAACAACCAGAGAGTCGAACAACTCAAGTCGAATCAACCTGAGTTCCAACAACTCAAGTCGAACAACTGAGTCGAACACCCACAGTCCTAACAACCCTTATTCGAACAACTCAATCTAACAAACTCACTTTAGTGGAAACCGAACAACTCAGTTTTTTTTATTATACGATTTATTTCTTTGACTTGTAAAATCTCGTGAAACATTAACTTATTTTTCCCAGTTTTGTCAAGAATTGTAAAATCCAGTGTAGTTTAAAGAATTAAAACACTTAAAAGGACAGCTTAATTAAACATAAATTCTTTCTACCACCGTTCGATCAAACAAGTAATCTTTTAACATACATATTTCACGATGACGACTCTTGCTGACAAAGCGATTCTTTCGGGTGCTGACAATCGTCCACCTATGTTGGAAAAGGATATGTACGAGTACTGAAGAGCAAATAGAGCTATACATGATGAATAGACAACATGGATGACTGATCTTGAAACGTAAAAAATTGGTCCACTCATTTGGCCCTCAATTGAAGACAATAAGTGCAAGGCCAAAGAAATATTTCTGAGTTTATCTCCTACGGTAAGCAATTCAAGCGATTGTGAAGTCAAGGCACAATATCAATCTCCAATGACTACCACCAGAAGTCTAAGCAGTTGGTTAGCAATCATAAAGTCGCCAAGGAACTTTAGGAAAGAATTCAACTTCTAATGCAAGAAACTTTATTGACGAAACAAGAAAGGGAGTGTAAGCTTTATGATGATTTCGATAAGTTTGTTTATAACAAGGGGGAAACACTACGTGAATTCTAATTGATATTTTTACTGCTACTCAATGACATGAACATCTACAACATGAAACTTGAACAATTTCAAGTGAACACAAAGTTTTTGAATACTCCTCTTCGTGAGTGGAGCAAAATCGTGACAGATGTCAAATTGGTTCGGGATTTGCACACAACTAACATTGATCAGCTTCATGCTTATCTGGGACAACATGAATTTCATGCAAATGAGGTTCGTTTAATGCATGAACGCAACTCAGGATCCGCTTGCATTGGTTGCAAAACCCATCAGATGTCTCAGTCTCCATACAAGACCTAATCAAAACTCGAACCAAAACACTCAATTTCTACCATAAGTTTCACATACAGTCCCACATATGGATCACCTTATCAGTCTCAACAATACTCAACTCATCAATCATCAACACCTCTTTCAATCACTTATCCATCCAATGATTATCAATCATCCATTCACCACAACGTTTATTCTCCATCATCATCACCATCCCTCAATGGAATGTGCTCCTACATTAGCCAACAATTCTGAATTTTCCCAACGAGAACTCGGGTCTAATTGTTCCATGTATTCAGAAATGGTGATGATCCCATTGATGCCATCAATCACATGATGTCTTTCTTGACTGCTGTTGTCACTTCCCGCTACCCTACTACCAATAATCAGCTGAGGAATTCGTCAAACCCTAGGCAACAAGCTACCATTAATAATGGAAGAGTGACCTTACAACCAATTCAGGGGAGACAAACGTCTTTAGCTGCGGGTACTACAAGGACATACACTCCAGAGAAGTAAAAAGTGGGAAAGCATTCTAGGAAACAAAGGACTGTTATCTATTACAACTGCAAAGGGGAAGGTCATATGTCCAAACAGTGCACTAAACCTAAGAGGAAACAGGATGATTCTTGGTTTAAGGATAAAGTGTTTTTTTTATTATACGGTTTATTTCTTTGACTTGTAAAATCCCGTGAAACATTAACTTATTTTTTTCAGTTTTGTCAAGAATTGTAAAATCCCATGTAGTTTAAAGAATTAAAACACTTAAAATGACAACTTAATTAAACACAAATTCTTTCTACCACCGTTCGATCAAACAAGTAATCTTTTAACAAACAAATTTCTCAATGACGACTCTTGCTGCCAAAGCGATCCTTTCGGGTGCTGACAATCGTCCATCTATGTTGGAAAAGGATATGTACGATTCTTAGAAGAGCAGAATGGAGCTATACATGATGAATAAACAACATGGACGAATGATCCTTGAATCCGTTGAAAATGGTCTACTTATTTTCCTTCAATTGAAGAAAATAAAGTGACAATGCCAAAGAAATATTCTGAGTTATCTCCTACGGAAGCAATTCAAGCTGATTGTGATGTCAAGGCAACAAATATCATTCTCCAAGGACTACCACCAGAAGTCTATGCATTGGTTAGCAATCATAAAGTCGCCAAGGAACTTTGGGAAAGAATTCAACTTCTAATGCAAGGAACTTTATTGACGAAACAATAAAGGAAGTGTAAGCTTTATGATGATTTCGATAAGTTTGTTTATAAGAAGGGGGAAACACTACGCGAATCCTACTTGATATTTTCACTGCTACTCAATGACATGGACATCTACAACATGAAACTGGAACAATTTCAAGTGAACACAAAGTTTTTGAATACTCTTCTTCCTGAGTGGATCAAATTCATGACAGATGTCAAACTGGTTCGGGATTTGCACACAACTAACATTGATCAGCTTCATGCTTATCTGGGACAACATGAATTTAATGCAAATGAGGTTCATTTAATGCATGAACGCAACTCAGATCCGCTTACATTGGTTGCAACCCATCAGATGACTCAGTCTCCTTATCAAACTCATCAAAACTCGTACCAAAACACTCAATTTCAACCACAAGTTTCACCATATCAGTCTCCACAGTATGGATCACCTTACCAGTCTCAACAATACTCAACTCATCAATCATCAACACCTCTTTCAATCACTTATCCATCCAATGATTATCAATCATCAATTCACCACAACGTTTATTCTTCATCATCACCCATCCCTTAATTGGAATGTGCTCCCACAGTTAACCAACAATCTGAATTTTTCCAACCAGAATCAGGTCTAATTGTTTTAGTATTCCAAAAAGGTGATGATCCCATTGATGCCTTCTTGATTGTTGTTGTCACTTCCCGCTACCGTACTACCAATAATCAGCTAAGGAATTCGTCAAACCCTAGGCAACAAGCTACCATTAATAATGGAAGAGTGACATTACAACCAATTCAGGGGAGACAAACGTCTTTAGTTGCGGGTACTACAAGGACATACACTCCAGGAGCAAGTGGAAGCAATTCTGGGAAACAAAGGACTGTTATCTGTTACAACTGTAAAGGGGAAGGCCATATGTCCAAACAGTGCACTAAACCTAAAAGGAAACGGGATGATTTTTAGTTTAAGGATAAAGTGTTGTTGGTACAAGCTCAAGCAAGTGGTCAAATTCTACATGAGGAGGAACTTGCATTTTTGGCAGATCCAGGAATTCAAGAAAGTCAAGCCACACAAACTGTCATTACTCACAATGTTGCTTGCATTTTTGGCAGATCCATAAGGAGGAACTTGCATTTTTGGCAAATCCAGGAACTTGCATTTTTTTTACTTAATTTTTAAAATACTTTTTATTTTTATTTATTCATACACTATTTTTTTACACTTATTATACTTTTTTTCCACTTCTTCATACAGTAATTTTTTTTATACTTATTACATTTTTTTTAGAAATTCTTTTTAAAATTACGTTAAACTTTTTCACAACTAGCACCCTCATGGTCCACTCATTTGGCCTTCAATTGAAGAAAATAAAGTGACAAGGCCAAAGAAATATTCTGAGTTATCTCCTACGAAAGCAATTCAAGCTGATTGTGATGTCAAGGCAACAAATATCATTCTCCAAGGACTACCACCAGAAGTCAATGCATTGGTTAGCAATCATAAAGTCGCCAAGGAACTTTGGGAAAGAATTCAACTTCTAATGCAAGGAACTTTATTGACGAAACAAGAAAGGGAGTGTAGGCTTTATGATGATTTCGATAAGTTTGTTTATAAGAAGGGGGAAACACTACGTGAATTCTACTTGATATTTTCACTGCTACTCAATGACATGAACATCTACAACATGAAATTAGAACAATTTCAAGTGAACACAAAGTTTTTGAATACTCTTCTTCCTGAGTGGAGCAAATTCATGACAGATGTCAAACTGGTTCGGGATTTACACACAGCTAACATTGATCAGCTTCATGCTTATCTGGGACAACATGAATTTCATGCAAATGAGGTTCGTTTAATGCATGAACGCAACTCAGATCCGCTTGCATTGGTTGCAACCCATCAGATGACTCAGTCTCCTTATCAAACTCATCAAAACTCGTACCAAAACACTCAATTTCAACCACAAGTTTCACCATATCAGTCTCCACAGTATGGATCACCTTATCAGTCTCAACAATACTCAACTCATCAATCATCAACACCTCTTTCAATCACTTATCCATCCAATGATTATCAATCATCAATTCACCACAACGTTTATTCTTCATCATAACACATCCCTCAATTAGAATGTGCTCCCACGGTTAACCAACAATCTGAATTTTCCCAACCAGACTCAGGTCTAATTGTTCCAGTATTCCAGAAAGGTGATGATCCCATTGATGCCATCAATCACATGATGTCTTTCTTGACTGCTGTTGTCACTTCCCGCTACCCTACTACCAATAATCAGCTGAGGAATTCGTCAAACCCTAGGCAACAAGCTACCATTAATAATGGAAGAGTGACATTACAACCAATTCAGGGGAGACAAACGTCTTTAGCTGCGGGTACTACAAGGACATACACTCCATGAGTACGTGGAAGCAATTCTGGGAAATAAAGGATTGTTATCTGTTACAACTGCCAAGGGGAAGGCCATATGTCCAAACAGTGCACTAAACCTAAAAGGAAACGGGATGATTCTTGGTTTAAGAATAAAGTGTTGTTAGTACAAGCTCAAGTAGGTGGTCAAATTCTACATGAGGAGGAACTTGCAATTTTGGTAGATCCAAGAATTCCAGAAAGTCAAGCCACATAGACTTTCATTACTCACAATGCTGCTTATCAAGCTGATGATTTGGATGCATATGACTCTGATTGTGATGAACTCAACACTGCCAAAGTTACTCTCATGGCGAATTTATCTCATTATGGTTCAGATGCTCTTGCTGAGGTACAAAATCATGATAATATGAATAATAATATGATTAATCAAGCTATGTAGGTGATGCCGTCTTCTGAACAGTCAAATGTTGTGAACCTCGGAGACTGAAATAACCAGTGATAACAATATCATTCCTTATTCTTAGTATGTGGTTGAATCACAACAGGCTGTTGTTCAGAATTCTAACTCCTCTGTACAATAAGATGCACTGATATTATCTGTGATTAAACAACTAAAAAACCAAGTAGTTAATTGTACCAAGATAAATCTGGAAAATAAAAGTGTCAATGATACTTTAACTGCTGAGCTTAAAAGATATAAGGAACAAGTTAAAGTTTTAAAAGAAATACAAAATGTTGATTTACGGAGTAATGATATTATTTTAGATTCAAGTGCACAGTCTGTAGAGATTGATCGTCTTAAACAAACTCTTTCTGAACATTTAAAAGAAAAGGAATCTTTAATGCAAACAATTACTCTTCTCAAAAATGATTTTAAGAAAGAAGAATCTAGGAACATCGATAAAGAGATTGCGTTAGAAAAGAAGATCAAACAGCTAAATAATATTGTTTTTAAAAGAGATCAATCTGCACAAACTATTCACATGTTGACGAAACCTCAGTTTTTCTATGATTATACCACTAAACAAGCTCTAGGTTTTCAAAATCCTTTCTATCTAAAGAAAGCTCAGCAGTTGGAACCAAAGCTTTATGATGGTAATGTCATTAAGAATACGAGTGCTATTGTGATTCCTAACTCCGAAGAGACTCTACTGCTTGCTGAAGAGAGTCGTTCAAAAATGCTTTTAAAACAAAAAGATCCTATGATGTTAGAAAAGAAAGTTAATACTACACCAGTCGATTATGTTGTCCTTAATCAACTTTCTCAAGATTTTAAAACACGATTTGTTTCACAAACTGAATTATCTGCTGAATAAGCCTTTTGGTCTAAGAATTCTGTAAATTCTCCAGAATCCACTCTTTCTAGTAGACCCACCAAAGTTGAGGTTCCAAAAGAACTTTCTAGAGTCAGCATGGTTAATACGAGTTTGAAGAAACTTAAATACCATCTTGCTGGTTTTGACGTGGTTGTCAAAGAAAGAACCACACCCACAGCCATCACTGAGGGCTCATGGGGGTTCAAACATATAAAAGCTTATTTTAGGGATGAAATAATTCCATTTGTAAAAGCTCTGAAGGACATATTTAATACATTCGATCAATATTTGATTGATGAACTTTATGAAGTCCAAAATGTCTTCCATCAAATGGAACAGGCTGTGGAACAACATCGCTTAAAGTCAAAAACATTTGAAGTGAAAATGAATCAAGTTTTGAACGAAAATGAACGACTCTTGGAACAAGTTATTAGCAAAGATAGCGTGAACACTATTATGAATTCTTCTGTGGATATTATTTATGTGAATGTGCATGAATGTGAAAAGTGTCTCAAACTTGAGACTGAGCTTCTCAACAAAAATGATTTCGTTGAAAAAGAGATTTACGATGTAAACATTTAATTGTTTGATGCCCGTTTACATTGAACGATTTTTTTAGCTTACGCGATTTAACTTATCGTTGGAAATTAAAGTGAACGGGTAAAAGTTTAAAATAAATAATTGGATGTTCATTGAAGTAAAAAGGTGTGAAAATGTGAATTGCGTCCCGCAACTCAGTTCGAGTTGTCTTTCAGAATAGTGTTGATGAAGAGGTGTGGGTATTAATTTTTTTTATATGAACAGTAACTCCAACGGCTATGAACAGTAGCCTCAACGGCCACTCCCTCCCTTTAAATACCAAATTTTTATCCTTCATTTCTTCATACAACACTTAATCTTTCACTTACATTTTCTCTTATCAAATCTTTAAAAATGTTGCACATCATCACGCTCTTGGCGATGGCGACCGCGATAGCACTCGGCATTTATCTTGCCTACTTCCCATACGAAGAAGGATTTTAGTATTTGGGCTTTATTCTAGCAATTCTCGTGCCCCTCATTGTTCTTGCAATCGACGTGGATCTCCTTTGGAAGAAATAGATATTATTGTTAGGGGAGGGTTGTAATAAAACTTGTATTTCCTTTATGTCCTTATGTAATCTTATTTCTAAGATAATAAACGTGTGTTGTGGTAATAAATTTAGTTGTTATTTTTATTTATGTCTTTCGATAATTTCGTTACCACGTTGGGCAACTCGTTTGCATTTCCCTTCTAATATTGCTTTAACTTGAGTGTTTAAGATTAGTGATGTTGGTTTAATATTTATTGTTGCAACCAAGACTCAGCTTCTAGTAGGCTTTATTCGTTCCCTTCGGCTTAACGCGTCCGTTTTAAAAAAAATTTAGAGGGGTAAGAATTTACCTAGTTATTATGATTATTAGTTTGGTTCCTTGTGATAAATACACTTTATGAATACGCACACAAAACTTGATATAAATAGAGAATTGTTTCTTGACAAGAAGTTTTAAGGTGACTACTCTCAGCATGGCATGGTCCTTCCTGAATTATACATAGTTGATCAGGCCATGTATAATTGAGGACTAACGATGCATTGCTCATTTTCGTCAAAATAGCGTCATGATTTCATGATATTTGTGGGAGTGGCTTATATAAATAAGTAGAGAATTAAAGTAAACTTGACAAAATACATTGATTTGATAGATAATTTGAAATCATTCATACAATCACAACGGAAACTTAAGAGGAAATACAACGAGAATTCTTAAAGGAATAGAGTCTAAGCACTGATATCGTCCTCCATGTCGTTAAGGTCTTGATCGGCTTCTCCTCCTCCTAATGCATGCACCAATCCACGTGCTCCAGTACCTTCAGCCTGGTTTCCATGGTTCTGGTTCTTTAGCTCCGGGCAATCACTCCTGTAGTGCCCTGGATTCCCACATTCATAGCAAGTGAGGGTTCTTTGATTCCTAGCGGCAGCAGGATTTCTACAATCCCGGGTCATGTGGCCAATCTTCTTGCAATTCCCGCACTTTACAGTACATGGCCCATTGTGGTGCAGCTTGCACCTGTTGCACAATGGAAGAGTTCCAGCATACTCCTTCCTTTCACCAGTCCCAGCGGCGTAAGCTTGAGCCACATTTTGTCTTTTGGGAGATTGTTGTTGAGCTTGGTTGTTGTTGTCAAGTTTCCTCTTATTCTCAGCATGACGTTCAGCAAGAGTGCTGATCTTTTTGTCCATCAGTTCAGTTGCCATTTCAATAGCATCCTGGATTGTTTTCGGCCTTGACGCCATAACACTTCCGTGAATCATGTCGGGCAGACCGCCGAGATATTTCTCAATCTTATTAGACTCCTCAGAAAACATCCTGACACACAACAATACCAGTTCCTGGAAACGTTGATTGTATCCTAGTACATCAGTACCTTTTACTTTTAAATTCCACAACTCGACCTCGAGTTTCTTAATCTCGCTCCTCGGGCATTACTTGTCTGTCATCTTCTTTTTCATGTCACTCCAACTCATTGCAAATGCAACGTCATGACCAACAGTCCTAACGTGTGAGTTCCACCATGTTAAAGCAACTCCAAGAAGAGTACATGTGGAAAACTTAATTAGGTTTTCCATAGTGCAATTGCTTATGCGAAAACAGTTTCCATGCGTTCAAACCACTGGGTTAATTTGACAACTCCTTCAGTGCCTTTGAAAAATAGGGGTTGGCATTTCATGAAGTCTTGGTAAGTGCACTCTCGAGCAACGCGTTCAGTCCTTCTAACACCCGTTCCCGAATTATGGTTGTCTTCGCCATTCGTGCTTCTGTTAGCATCACGTGTTGCCAAAGCTTAATGTTTATGCGCTCCTGGCATAAATTGAATGATGGTAAGATACCATATTTGATAGCTTAATGTTTAGGTAGTGTTTAGGACCTACGAGCTTATAGTACTACCTCGCCTAAAGAAATGTTCCAATATTTATATAAATAATCCCTTATATAAATAATTGTAGAGTATGCGAAAGAATGCAAACTCATCTTTGCATATATATGTAAGGCCCTTATAGTAATGTACGTACTATAATATAAACACGTATATGAATCATGTAAGCATCTAGTAGGACCAACTAATGCAAATAACTAGTGTATGTGTGTCTTGTGAAAAACCCCTTTGTATGGATGCAATGTTTGAAAACGGTTATTGTCCAGCAAAACATTTGACCTGGTTCTCTATAACCTTGGCTCTGATTACCAATCTGTAACACCCCCAAAAATGGGTTGCAGCGGAATATGGGATTGGGAGCGTTACTTCATAGATCAACAACACAAGATATATAAGAACGACTTTTAAAAGTGTCGTTTAAAACCGATACATTGGATTTAGTAAAATGTTTGTTACAAAAGCCCAAAGCTTTACTTGTTCATTGTTAAATTATACAAAGATTCCAGTTCATAATAAATGTTCCTCCAAAATGTAATGCAACCAAATCTTTAATGCAAATGACTTCCAAAATAACGACTACTAATGTATCCCTTGTCTTGTACCTCATTGATCTCCTAAGAAAACATGCTTTAAAACGTCAACAATAATGTTGGTGAATTCATAGGTTTGTAAATTGTATGAGTGTAGGACCTCAATTGTTTAGAGTGTGTATTGCATGGTATACAATATCCAAAACAGTAAATATTGCATGGCATACAATATTCAAAACAATAAGTATTGCTTGGTGTACAATATCAAAACAGTAAGTATTGCATGGTATACAATATCCAAAACAATAAGTATTACATGGTATGCAATATCCAAAACAGTAAGTATTTCAAAGTTACTTGCGTCCAATTGTAAAACAAAGCATGTTCTCACCCCAAAACTTATAAATCATTGTAAAATGTAAAACATGGGGCTATGAACTTGGCTCTGATTACCAATCTGTAACACCCCCAAAAATGGCTATGAACATTGGATTTAGTAAAATGTTTGTTACAAAAGCCCGAAGCTTTACATGTTCATTGATAATTATACAAAGATTCCAGTTCATAATAAATGTTCTTCCAAAATGTATCGTCCTCCATGTCGTTAAGGTCTTGATCGGCTTCTCCTTCTCCTAATGCATGCACCAATCCACGTGCTCCAGTACCTTCAGCCTGGTTTTCATGGTTCTGGTTCTTTAGCTTTGGGAAATCACTCTTGTAGTGCCCTGGATTCCCACATTCATAGCAAGTGAGGGTTCTTTAATTCCTAGCGGCATCAGGATTTCAACAATCTCGGGTCATGTGGCCAATCTTCTTGCAATTCCTGCACTTTACAGTACATGGCCCATTGTGGTGCAGCTTACACTTGTTGCACAATGGAAGAGTGCCAGCATACTCCTTCCTTTCACCAGTCCCAGCGGTGTAAGCTTGAGCCACATTTTGTCTCTTGGGAGATTGTTGTTGAGCTTGGTTGTTGTTGTTAAGTTTCCTTTTATTCTCAGCTTGACGTTCAGCAAGAGTGCTGATCTTTTTGTCCATCAGTTCAGTTGCCATTTCAATAGCATCCTGGATTGTTTGCGGCCTTGATGCCATAACACTTCCGTGAATCATGTCGGGCAGACCACCGAGATATTTCTCAATCTTATTAGACTCCTCAGAAAACATCCTGACACACAACAATGCCAGTTCCTGGAAATGTTGATTGTATCCTAGTACATCAGTACCTTTTACTTTTAAATTCCACAACTCGACCTCGAGTTTCTTAATCTCGCTCCTCGGGCCGTACTTGTCTGTCATCTTCTTTTTCAGGTCAGTCCAAGTCATTGCATATGCAACGTCGTGACCAACAGTCCTAACGTGTGAGTTCCACCACGTTAGAGCAACTCCAAAAAGAGTACATGTGGAAAACTTAATTTGGTTTTCCACAGTGTAATTGCTTATACGAAACACAGTTTCTATCCGTTCAAACCACTGGGTTAATTTGACAACTCCTTTAGTGCCTTTGAAAAATAGGGGTTGGCACTTCATGAAGTCTTGGTAAGTGGACTCTCGAGAAACGCGTTCAGTCCTTCTGACACCCGTTCCCGAATTATGGCTGTCTTCGCCATTTGTGCTTCTGTTAGCATCACGTGTTGCCAAAGCGGCAGCAACGCCTTAGTCAATAATTGTCTGAAGCTGGGTATTAGTGACAGATGTGGTGTTGGTTGTTGTGGCTGGTGTGGTTCTGGTTCTGGGTGCTTTCCTTGGAGGCATTATCTTCAAAATCAGAAGAGTAATAAGATTAGATTAGGTTAGTTATCTTCGTTGTGCTCTGAAAATAGAGTGTTATGAGATGATGTATGGTAAATATGAATATGCGCTCCTGGCATAAATTGAATGATAGTAAGATATCATATCTGATAGCTTAATGTTTTGGTAGTGTTTAGGACTTACGAGCTTATAGTACTACCTCGCCTAAAGAAATGTTCTAATATTTATATAAATAACCCTTATATAAATAATTGTAGAGTATGCGAAAGAATGCAAACTCATCTTTGCATATATATGTAAGGCCCTTATAGTAATGTACGTACTATAATATAAACACGTATATGAATCATGTAAGCATCTAGTAAGACCAACTAATGCAAATAACTAATGTATGTGTGTCCCGTGAAAAACCCCTTTGTATGGATGCAATATTTGAAAACGGTTATAGTCCAGCAAAACATTTGACCTGGTTCTCTATAACTGTTTACACCTTGGAAATGAGAGTATGTGTGTTTCTAACTAGTTACTTGTATTTTATAACACCAAGACTAATGTAAAAGGAATACATTTTTGAGGGTAATATGGAGTCTATAGTCAATATGTATGGAAGCTTGCAAGTACAACAAGAAGTCTTGCTTGTAAGATAAATATCTAGATGTTCCTAAAAGGTGAGAACATCCCATGATTTCTAGGAGAGTTGTTTTGTAAGTAATATCTTTGTATACATTCATACATATCCGGCCATATGAAGGTATTTGTGATGTTATTTTGTAAATTTTGGGTATTGGGTATAATTGTGGGTATTTGTTGAAGCGTAGAAAAGTTTTGGTGGTTCCGGGAAGGCCTAAACGCATTTTATCGCGAAACGTAAACACTTTACGTAACCAATAAAAATAAAATGAACAAAGTTAATAATTATCCTCAAAATAATTACTTAACACTTGCTTGATGTAAACATTTAATCGTTTGATGCCCGTTTACATTGAATGATAATTTTTAGCTTACGCGATTTAACTTAACGATTACGATTTAAAAGCAAACGCGTACAATACTAAAAATAAATAGTGAATTTATTGACGTCGTAAATGACCCTAAAACACAGGGTGTTATAGTCTCCCCCCGTTAAATGAGCCTTGTCCTCAAGGCTTAAGACGCGGCACTTGATGACGGTGCGGTCTTTATGAAGAGGTGTGGATATTTCTTTCAGAATTGATCCTTGCGTTCCTATGTAAACTCAGGGCCTCGCCTAGAGTTCCCTTGAACTTTAACAATTTGGATATGGATTTGTTTCAACCGTTTGAGTTTTTGATCCATGATTTTTGCGGGTTCCTCGATAAAATGAAACTTGTTCTCAATATGGAATCCATTAAACGGAACGGCTAATGGTTCGTCAGTATAGCACTTCTTTAAGTTGGATACGTGAAACGTATGATGAACTGATACGATCCGAATACGCTATACGTAAATATATATAGTATATAAGGATTATATCAAATAATAGTATAGTAAGTATTTTCCGTCGGGTTCAAGAAACAATCTTTTAACCAAAGTTGTCTCAAAAACCTCCCGGGTCGTTTTCCCTCGACGAAGTGTGAATTGAAAATCGGTTAAGTCCGTGATCGCGCGTGTTGAATGGTTTCAAAGATTTTTGAATTGGTTTCCTAAATCCTACTAAATGAAAATTACAAGTAGATAAATGCACGGAATCAAGTAAACAAGAAATGACAATTAAACACGTAAGCATTAAAACGTAAACGGGAATTAAAAACGCTACATTTAAATCCTAAATTATCTAAAATTAAACCTAAAATGATTTTCTTAAACTTTTTCTAATCCTAATTGACTATTTTAAAAGAAAATGCTAAGGAAATTCTAAACCGAGGGTAATCTAAGCTAAAAATGAAGAAAACGAGAACGGGAACGAAATCCCGTTCTTTAAAAAGTGAAATTTCAAAATATTAACCCTACGAAAGTAAATTTCAAACCTAAGCCTAAAATATGATAAAAGAAAATTTTATAAAAAAGAATTTTATTTTTTTGATTATTTTTTTATTTTTTTATGATTTTTTAAAGTTTGAAAAGAAATTAATTTGCGAAAAATACTAAACTTAAATTCAAAAATCTAAGAAAAATTTCAAAAATAGTTTGAACTGTGAAGAATGCAAGAAAAATAAAAGCTCAAAGTGAGCTTAAACAAATAAGCCAGAAAAAAGCTCAAAAGCACACGAAGTGCTTATAGAAATGATGAGCCAAAAAGATGTTATAAGAATTGAATGTGCAACGTAGACGTAAAAGGTCCACAGGGCACGTTGGTGTGAGGTTGTGTGGGTATTGTGAGGCTTTAAAGGTTTGAGACTTTGTTTGGTCAGGGGTTCGAGCCTTGTCACCACTGATTCCTGGTTTCCCTTTTTTTTTCAAAACTTTTATTAAACAAGTTGTTTAGCAGGTTAAAATAAGCATTTTAATAATGACAACTTTTTATTTTACTTAAGCAATAAGCCAGAGACTGAGCTTAAAAGAGACAAATTACATTTAACATTTATAAAGCTTTTTAGCTTAAAACCTAAGAATTAAACAAACTTGAATTAGCTAAACTACTATAAAATAAGCCAAAATTATCCTATAACTAAACTAATAAGCACAGCTGAACAAGTAATAAGCAAAATTATAAACCATAAGCTCAAATAAGCACTTAGACACTCTTGCTCTAAACAGTTCACAAAAAGAACAAACAGCTACTTTTGGGCTTATTTTTAAGCAATCAAATAGAACCTTATGGCTAAACCACTTATACCAAAATACTACTTAAAACACTCATTAAAAACTATTTTGAAATTCAACTAAACTATGAAAAAACTACTCTAAAAAGCTGATGTAGACAGAGTAAACTATATTTTTGTTTTTTTTAAAATTTTATTGAAAAAGACAAAATGCTGAATTTGAGGCTAAAAAATTGATGATTAAATAAGCTAGTTTCTACAAATTAAGTTCAAACAGATTTAATAATAACCTACAAACTACTAGCAAACTTAATTTTAAATCCTAACTCTAATTATACCTCTGGAAAAATTAAGCTTAGAAGATGGTTGTTTGGCTAATTCTTATGCTATTGCATTTGAACAATAAAATTTAAAACCTATAAAAGCAGACTTACAAACTCTATTACTACACCTATTTCACACTTAACTAAGAGCAAAAAGAGAAATAACAAAAGCTGGAAAGGACTTAAGCTAAAAATGCATGAACTACTGAATTATACTAACAGATGCTAACAAACTTTTTATAAACTAGATAAAAACTTGATTAACTTTAACTCAGACCTTAAATCAAGATTAAAAATGAAATATAAAAGGTTTGTAATATGCAAAAGTGGACAAGAACTATTACCGGTACTAACTTGTTCGGTTAGTACTGGCCTAGATCCAAAAACCCCTTTAGAAAATTTCAATTTTATATTTAGCTAAGATAATGAGAGTTAAGGCTTAACATAATAAGACCAGATAACAACAAGCTTATAACACACCTTAAAAATATATTTAAGCTACTAAATAAGCAGAATCTATAAGCTAACAAGTAATGCTACTATTTTTAGATTTTTATGACAGTTTTATGAAAATAACTTGCAAACTAAATTCTAAGCTATCAAGTAACTATATCAGACAGAAAACAAACATAATAAGCATGATTAAGCAAATTTAAACTATAATAAGATGGCAATAAGCAGATATAAGCTAACAATAAACAGAACAACTAGAAAATTAAATGACAGTAAGGTAAAATAAGAAAATATAAAGAGAAGTGTACCTCACACCTCAGCTAAACAGAGGTGAATGCTCACTTAAGCTTAATCTACAAGCTCTGGCTTGTAAATAACAAGCCAGTAAAGTCCAATAAGCCCGTCCAAAATTGGCTTATCATCCATTTATAAGCTGAGGTATATTTACGAGAGGAAATGAGTATCAATAAGCTTAGTTAAGCTTTGAGAGCTTAACTAAGTGACAAACCAGCTTAAGAGTAAAGAGAGCTTATTAATATCTTATGATGTTATTTAGCAAAATTCATAAAAGTTAAAACATAATTTTAAAGTAAAAATGCAATTTCATTAATAAAAAAAAGGATTACATGCCTTTAAAAGAGAAATTACATTAAGAAAAGATGAATAAGCTAGAAATAAGCTAAACTACACTACTTTAAACTACCCTACTCCTAGATCTAATCCTACTCCTAGATATTTTGTATTGTGTGAGCTTCTCTCCTTTTTATAGTGATGTAAGGAGTCTTCTAGATCCAGGGACGCTCCTCATTCTTTAATCCTGACCATCCAATTATAACTAACTCTTGATCAAGCCCTTGAATCATTCCATGTCAAATCAACCAATAAGAGTGCACGGGATTGCCAGGGTGTCATTCCCTTAGTCAGACGTGTCAGAGAGCTTATATAAACTTGGGTAAGTACCATTTAAGTAGGGGTGAATTTGGTGTACGAGTGTGCAGGGTAAAAGGGAAGGAAGGGGACTGTGAATAGTGTTTTTACCCCCCCCCCCCCTTATTGTTTTTGTTATGTTTGACCCACGTTTTTAATGGTTTGACTTTGGGCTCGAGTATATATCAAATGGAATTTGGTCGGTGATTTATGAAATGTGGTTTTGGGCTTTATTATTTTAGGCTGGGTAAAATATTATGGTTAAGTTAAAATGAGTGTTTAAAATAACACTTAACAAATGTTATTAACATCCGTTAGTTTTGTTTGTGTAAGATTTAACGACCGTTAGTCCTTTTATGAATTAGGGACTAACGGTGTTATTTCTTTGATGGTTTTGGGATTTTTTAGGGTTTAAGGCTTTTGTCTTGGGTTTTCCTTGATAAATGCACACTTTGGCCTTGGCTTTTCACGTTCTTTCTTTCTCGTGTCCGGTTTTGTCTGTTTTGCCTTGATTTTGTTGTGGTTGACCAAGGTTTGACCATTGTTGACTTTAGTGGTCCATTTGCTAGAAAACTTTCGGCTCTTGTGCACTCTATCCGTTCTCGTGTTCGTTTTTGCCTGGTTTTGGCTCTTTTCTTGTGATATTTGCAATATCCGTCCCTACACATCACAAATGACAAAACAAGCAATATACAAGCATAATTTGCACAATTTGATCATTTTAGGGCCATTTTTGGTATAAAAAGGATATGTGATTTCTCACATATCAAAATTCCCCAAACTAAGTGATTGCCCATATGCTCTAAAACCAAATACCTCAAAACCTCCCCAAACTAATCCTTTGAAAAGTAGCAAAGTCTTTAATGGGGAAAGTTAAGAAGTCACAAGTTTTAAAACACCTCGTTTTCCCATTTTCAAAGATTTTTCCATTTTTATGATTTTCATAATTTACAACTTACAACTTATTCATGTGTGACATAATGTATTGCTTTCATTATTCATTGATAACTTTTAGGATCACGAAACAAAAAGCACAAAAAGTGTCCAAATGGATAAATTCATCGTCCCCGACTTTCACCTCTCCAAGCCAAGCTTAAAAACAAGATCATTGTAAATTACAAGTTATGATGCTAACACTACTCATAAAAGCTAAATGTGTACTTACTTTTCCTCCCTTATTCCTAATTTTGTATCTCAAGATTTTATTATTATTATTATTATTGGTGACAAATAAATTATGCCCTTATTAATAAAGTAAACCCGGTTTAGACCATTAATAGTTTGAAATCCTTTCCTAAAGAGACGATGTGGTGAGAATAAGGTCCACATTAAGGTTCTAATTTCGCATGATTTAGGGCTTATCCTTTTTATTTCATCCGAAACAACTAACAACTTGTCCAGAGATGGAGGCTTTATTTAGATAAACACCAGAGATCGAATTTGCTTTATTATTATTTTTATTGCAACAATATTAAACCTCGGTCACTTTAGAAGGAGGATGCTTGCAACATCGGTTTGTGAGCCAGGCAATGATGCGCCAAACATATTTCAACCTGGTATATTTCATTGACCTTTTAGAAGGCTGCAACATCGGTTGTGAGCCGGCAAGATGCAGCAAACTTTTATCAGTCTCGGATTATTATTACTATGTGCCTTATTTAGAAGACTACCACATCGGTTGTGAGCCGGCAAGAGGTAGTAAACTTTTATCAGCCCATAGTTTTTATTATTATTATTACCTCCACCCTTTAAACGACTGTCACATCGGTATGCGAGCTGACCATGATCCAGAAGTCTTATTTCGCTACGTTTTTTTTACATAATTATTATGATTATAGCCAAATTTCAAGTCCTGTTGGTCTTTAACAAACTACCACATCGGTTTATGGAGCCCGACCATGGTCCAGGAGTCTATTTCCCCACAACACTGACAAAACCTCGATGGTACTTACTTCACCAGAAGGAAAGTGATACTAAACTACAAATCGCAATAACCAAATAACTCTTATTTATTCAACAATTATATAACGTTTATTAAGCTGATGGGAGCAAAAAGCCACAATTAACCTTTATGAGCCTTAAAGAAATCCAACTATTCTATGTTTAGCATCAAAACTTATACTCTACTCTATCATCTCTTGTTCTTCACAATTTAAAATTTCTAATAAAGAAATTCGTGAATACTTAGCCTAGCGAATTAAGATCGGCACTTTAACAAGTCACATAGACTGGCAACAATCTTAATTCTAATAAATCGATCTTCGCATATTTAAAATCAATTATGGGAACTTGCAAAGTCTTGACTTTTTCGAGCAAGACTTGCGTTTTATAGCTCCTTGTATAAAAGATTAGCAAAATCAATCTATTTAAAGTTAAGGAGAAAGCTAAGATATAAAACCGGTCGGGTCAAAATTTACTTTTCGTTCTCACCAACGGAAAACCTACATTCGTGTCAACTATTTTTTTATTTCTACTAACTTTTTTTTATTTTTATTTTTTTATATATATATATATATGAACAATAAACTAGATATTAATACTTAAAAATTTAAAATTTTTGTGGGAAAACAGGGTACGTGAGAACAACGGGCAAAGGTAGGTAAGATCATATCGAAGATATACTACCCCATACTAAAATTAAACATTGTCCTCAATGTTTCCTAGTCTAAGGCTCACAACCCCATACTAGAAACCTCTAAAAGTCGTATGCAATAATCCAAGCATGGAGAAAGTTCATCAAAAAATCTAAAGCCGTTTATCAAGTTATGCTAAAGAATAAATGTTAGTCGTAATAATCTTGGATATGGATTTCCCCAAAAACTTAATGGCAAGCAAAGGCTAGGAAGCTCGAGTGGACCGGGACAAAACACCGAACACGAGAGTCTTCAAAAATTTTGGGTCAATCCTACAAAAAATCACAAGTACAAACAACAAGAATCGGAAGAGTACAAGCCTCCTCACATCACATTAGAAATAAGAAAGAAGAAAGATGGATAAGCATGGGGTGCCTCCCACGAAGCGCTTTGTTTTTGGTAACCGAGTCACTAGCCTGACTCGATCCCCGCATTAAGTTGTCCATGGGGAAAGCAAATGGAAGAGAAAATCTCAATCGGGCTTTCATTAATGTTTGGATAAACATTAAAGCACATGAAAGTTCCATCCCGATGAGATGCCACCGGCTCTAAGTGGAGATGCCGGGGTCAAAAATGGTGTCTTCACTCCCGGTGGAGAGAAGTAAAGGAGAATCCACAGGGTAGGTGCGATACGGGAGAAAAGTTCGAATGACAAATGCGAAAGAATCGTCATCTTCAATATTTTGAGAAACATCAATCTCACCTCCCCCTGGGTCAAAACATTCGTCTTCATTAAGCTCATCAAAATTGTTTATCACGGGTGCATCGGGCTCAATGTCGAAGGTAAAACGCTCATACTCGGGAATCGGATCTTCGTTAAGTAAGTTGTCAAGAAAAACGATATCCCCCTCCGAGTCTAAATCACTCTCAATACTCGGAGGTATCGAGTCTTCTGGAACAAGAAATGTATCAACCTCCTCTATAAGAAATTCACTATCCACAACGGGAATAGGAGAAGAGGAGGGATATTCAAGCACAAAAGGAATAGAAGGAGTGAGTTTCAATGCTTCGATATTAGCAATAAGACGATTTATGTTCAATAATATCTCACGAAGAATAACGTCTTGGATTTAAAGAATATCTTCTAAGTCAAACTCTTTCTCTTCTTGGTCAACATCATTTACCTCCTCTAAACTAACGTACTCGATGTCCTCAAAATCATCGTCATCACTTGAAGTACTATCATCGTTGGAATCGGATAAAATCTCATAATGATCGTTCAAAGCATCAAAAGTGAAAGGATTTTCATAATCGGGCACATCACACGCATCGTCGGTTATACCCTCGAACTCACTTGGGATTTGGACAAGGATCTCAACACTATACTTTATTTCTTCGTCCGATTCCATTTCCAGAATAGTGTTAAGATGCTCGTCCCCCATACTTAGAGAGTTATCGGGCTCCTCGATCGGTAAGTCGGGTGTAATTGCTTTAGGCTTGCTATATATAATAGTATACTCATCATCATCGTCAAAGAAAATAGTAGGACGATTCCAGCTTGGACAATTAATATATTCTGATAGCTCTTCACTAATATTTCGCACATCTTCAAGGAGTTTACTCATCAATTCTTGAATATCCTCTTGTCGATATTGCTTGTCCGTTAAAGCATGCTTAATTTCACAAAATCTCTCTCAAGCTATCAATAAAACCTTTGGTGTTACTTCAAAAGATATACAACTAAACTTCCTCAAGAAGGTGCAAATATCTTTCATAAAGTTTTCTCTAGCTTCTTCATCGTCAATCATCGAAAAATTTCAATATGGAGTAAAACTTTGAGCTGCCGTCTTCTCTTTCTCTTGTTGAATTCCTTTAAGAATTTGTAAATCATTCATGAGTTTAAGAAGCAATTCTTGCATAACTTCAGGTTGATTCTGCTCTTCTTCCATAGTTTGCTTAATCTTAAGAAATCTCTCCTCAGCTAGCAATAAAGCCATGCACTTTTTATTAGGAGGTATATGACCATACTCCTTTAAAAAGGCTTGTATAGCTTCCATTAAGTCTTCTCGAGCTCGTAAAATTTCTTTACTCGTTTCTTAAGGAGGATATTTGACGGGAAACTGCGGGGGTTGAAATTGGTTAAAACCGGACGGATTAGAATTATAGAAATCTTGGTTCATCTGTTGACACTGAAAAGTCGCATGAGGATCCCCGCAGTTTTCACAACAAAGATATTGTTGTGGAAAACTAGGTGAAGTTAGTGGAAATTTATTATCAAAGTTTTGATTGAAACACTGGTTCTGATTGTAAACAAACGGAACTTGGGGTAAACAATCGTAACCAAAATGAGCACCGTTTCCACATAACTCACAAATATTCGTCTCGTACCGGGGTTGTGGAGGGTAGTCGGAAAAATTTTGAGATTCATTGAAAGAGTTTGGATTTGGATTATAATCGAATGAATTTCCATCTCATAAAGCGCAAAATGAACAAAATCCTCCTCTTAACGGGCCTTCACACCCACAACAAGTGACTGGCTTTCCATCACCATAAGTGCAATTTAAACAAGTTCCAAGTAGAAGATTAACACCACACTGCGAACATGTACATATATAACAATAAAAGCCATCACATGGTTGTCCACACCCCGTACACTCACGTTGGTTAAATGACGTCATAAGAAAGAATTAAACAATATAGAGGATAAGAAGAAAGAATTAAACGGATAAGAGGTAACGGAGAATATTTTTGGGCTTTTGAAAATAATTCATAAGAAAAGGAATTAAAATAAAAAATATTTTTGGTAACCGAAAATTAAACGTGCACGGTAGCTCTCTAAAAATACGTACAAGAAAGCGGAGGAGTTGGTAAGCGCGAGGCGCTATTTAGAATAACCCTTCTCCTTTTGGGTGATGTTGATCAAACCCGCCTTAAACTTTCCTTATAGCACGTAATCTAAAGGTGAGCCGTAACAACGATTAACAAATGGTTATTTTTATATTAAAATAAAAGAAAATAGAAGTGTAAAATATTCACAAACGGAAAATAACTTCACGAGGAAGGTTCTTCAAAAACACTAATCTTCGAACGAAACACGATAATCGTAACACACTTCCCCGGCAGCGGCGCCAAAAATTTGATACGCTCCGAACACACTATATATATAATATAATATATAAGTATATAAGGATTATATCAAATAATAGTATAGTAAGTATTTTCCGTCGGGTTTGAGAAACAAACTTTTAACCAAAGTTGTCTCAAAAACCTCCCGGGTCGTTTTCCCTCGACGAAGTGTGAATTGAAAATCGGTTAAGTCCGTGATCGCGCGTTTTGAATGGTTTAAAATGATTTTGATTTGGGTTCCTAAATCCTACTTGACATATTGATAAAGTAAATAAAAGCATAAAAACGAGCAAAGCAATAAAAACAATTAAACATGTAAAGCATTAAACAAAAATGAGTATTTAAAACGAGACAAATAAGCAAGCATAAAAAAATTCAATTTTAAAATTGCAAACTTCTAAAAATAAATCCTACATTAAAAGAAATTATATTTTTTTATTATTATTTTTTTAATTTTTTTTAATTTTTAAAAACTTTAATCTAAATAAATGTCGCAAATTAATAATCTCTAATCATATTTTAAATCCGCACTAATTTCTAAACACTAAATGAGCAAATAAATCAACTAACTAAACATGGCAAACGTTATAACATCAAAAGATAAAAATAAGTCTACACTAAGCATGGCAAAAATCAAATAGGCAAACATTTTATAAAATGACAAAATAAATCTACACTAATTAATTGAAAAAGGATAGAAAATGGAACCGAATTGAAGAGCCGCAAATAAACGAAATCCACCCGATTTATTTAGCTAAAGCAAATAGTTAAATTCGGTCTAGCTAAATAAACCCTTAAGCTCCACGCCTCATGAATTGACTGGTACCAAAAAGTCAAAAACAACAATAAACAATAACTGTTATATTAAAACAGTTACTACAATTTTACATATTTGCAATCTATTGGGCCAAATTCAAATCATATTTTATAATCAAACGTAGCCTAATTGCCTAATTACCAAATGATTATCCTACAAACTAATAGGCCCAACTGAAATCTGATGCAATTCTACAAATCAAAACGTGGCTTTTATTATTAAAAACGCTAGTCCAAAATTTAATCATAAGCCCAAATTGAACCCATAGATTATAAAGTCCAAATCTTAAGGACTTTTAGCTTTTTCTTAAACACATAAACTCAAAAACTTTAATTAGCTGAAAACACAACTAAACAAACTTTAAACAGCTAAAACCTATCCTAATAAGCTGATCAGCAAAATTGATAAGCCATAAGCTAAAATAATCCAATAAGCACTTATCTTAAAACTGAGTACCAAACAGACACACTAGCATTACTTTTGAGCTATATTTTAACTAAGTAAATGGAACATTATGGTCAAGAGAGTTATACCATTAAAAAGCCTGACTTATAAGCTACTTAAATTCTTTATTGAAAAACATTTTGAAGTTCAAATGATTAAAGAAAAACTAGCTGAAAAAGGCTTGTTCACTCAGTAGGAGCTGAATTTTTCTTTTTGTTTGAAAAGACAAAATGCTTAGTTTAAGCCTAAAAACAGATAACCAATTAAACTCTATAAGCTAAATTAAGATCAAACATATGTAAACTACCCTATAATATACATGTATACTAATTTACAAAAGCTAAAAACTACTTTTATACTATCTGAAATTTTAGCTAGAAAAAGGTGTTTGGCAATTTTTTAAAAGTGGCAGTTTGTCTATTTTCCCCTACTGATGCAATTGACACAGAAACTAACCAAAACTTTGAAAACCAAAAGTGCAGGCTTAAAAACTTATTTCTACAACTTTAAAACACTTAACTAGGAACAAAAAGAGCAATTACAAAAACTGGAAAGGACTTGAGCTTAAAATGCATGATAAGCTAAACTAAAACTTACAGATTCAAAAAGCTTCTTACTAAATTTGATTAAAACTAATTACAGACCTTAAAACTTGGATTCATAAACTCAATAATGAAGTTTAAAGTTGATTTAAAATGACAAAAGGCTATGGACAGTACTAACTTAAGTTAGTACTGCCATAAGCCAAACACCCCTTTAAGCTATTTGAATCTAAATTAAACTAACAATTCATTGATTTAAGCCTTACACTTTCAATACCAGATATCTAACAACTTTAATATGACCTAAATGACATATGTCAACTACCAAATAAGCTAGAATAATAAGCTACTAATCTATGCTACTAATCTTTGGATTTTTCAACTAATTAAGAACAAAAATATGAATACTAAGATTTAAACTATCAAATGAACTAAATAAGCAACAAATGACAATAATAAGCAGTAATAAGCAAGTCTACACTACAATAAGCAAGTAATAAGCAGAATTAAGCTTAAAGCATATATGAAGCTAAAAATGGTAAAGGAGTGTGTACCTTATTCCCTTGCTCTAAACAGGGAACAATCATAAACCTAACAAGCTCTAATCCTACCCAGCTTATTGAATAAGCAATCTAACACCCATAAGCTCTTCCAGATTTAGCTTATCATCCAAAAGCTTGTTTCCTTTTTCCAACTGAATAATCAATCAAATGAGCTCAAATAAGCTTTGAGGATGCTTATTTGAGCTTGGAGAGTATAAATGACAAACAAACAGCTTATTTAGAGCTTATTGAACTTATTAAAGCTTATAATCAAATTTAGCAAAATTCATAAAGGTAAAAACACAAGTTTAAAGTAAATTGCAATTTTATTAATAAAGGAAAGATTACATGATTTTTTAAATGAAAATTACATTAAGAAAATACAAATAAGCTGAAAATAAGCTATTAAGCTACCTACACTACTCCTACTCCTAGTTGCCTTCAGCTGTGTGATCCTTCAGCTATTTATAGTGATGTGGAGATGATTCTAGATCCATAGACGCTCCTTAATCCTCTAATCTCAACCCTCCACTCATAACTGCCTTCAATCCTCAATCTTTTAGCCGTTGGATCTCGTGACACGTTTTTCAGCCAATGAGATTGCTGGGGATTGCCAGCATGGCTCCCTAGTGTGTCAGAGGCTTCTAGAATGGTTAATTTCACTTAAGGTGGGTTAATTGAGTGTACGAGTGTGCAGGGTAATTTTGGAGGACGAAGGTGAACAGTAAAACCAATTTACGCGCCTTTTTTTCTTTATCTTCGTTTGACTGAGTCGTTTAAAGGGAGTTGACTTGGGTTAGTTTTATATAAAAAGGGAATTGGGCTGTGGTATTGTTTTGGGCTTGGGTAAACGTTTAAAAGTTTGGTTAATAATAAGACTTAACGACCGTTAGTCCTCAATTAACAAAGGACTAACGGTGTTAATCATTTAGGGACTTTTTGTGAATTTGATTTAACAATAAGGGTTGTTTTGGTGTTTTTAAGGGTTTTGTCATTTTGTGAGTTGATCATTGTTGACTAGGGTTGACTTTTGTTAACCATAGCTTGATATTTTCCGGCTCTTGTGCACTCTTTCCTTCTCGTGTTCGGCTTTGTCCGTTTTTTGCTTTGATTATGTCCATTTCTTTAATATCCGTACCTGCACATACACAAACACAAAAACAAGCATATATTTGCCATTTTTATTATGTTTTTGGTCTTTTGGGTTCGTTTTACAAGGTAAAAGGTATGTGTAAAATAGCACATACCAAAGATCATTCCTACGTATAACCAAAGCAATTACTGATTTCGGGGATGGAATTGTCACAATATATCCTGAGTTCGATCCATTTTTGGAAGATATTGAAGAAGAAGAAAAGAGTTTGGATGATTGGGACCGCTTACTTGATTTTAACTTAGATGATATACCACTATTGGGTGAAGAAGAACTTCCGCCATTTGTATGCAAAATAGGGAAAAGCAACCGTAACAAAAAGAGAGCCATGAAAAATCTTAACTTTTTCTATCAAGATATAGGAACATCTTCATCAGCTGGTGGTCATTTAACTCAAGAAGAAGCAGCAAAAGAAGCATTGGTAATCAGAATCAGCCAAAAGTTTGCTTTATTAAAGGAAGTAAGACCTGTAATCGAGACAATGGCTTATCATGACAAATACAAGAAAGTTCTCGATGAGATTTAGAAAGACAAGGTGAAGTTAGATGGAAAGATTGTAAAAGAAGAGGAGGAAGAAGTAAAAAGGATTAAAGGTGAGGCGTTGAAAGAGAAACACGATCCCGAATCATTCATATTTCCCATCAGATTGGAGGGGAAGGTTAACGAAAATGCGTTAGCTGACACTGGGTCGGACATCAATACCATGCCGTACCGAATTTATGAGCAGTTAGGAAGAGAAGAAATGAAGAAGGTTGATAGAGGAATCACGATGATAAATCATACCCAGGCGGAAGCTATGGGGATACTCACAAATGTTCTTTGTCAGGTGGGGGTCACTACCTTAATTGCTAAGTTTCTAATCTTGGATATACCAATCGACCGTGATGCACCAATAGTAGTTGGTCGAGGATTCTTGCGTACGATTAGTAGCATAGTCAATACTCCAGAGAGACTTTTCTCGACTTTTGATGGATTTTGTCACCAAACCTTCCGTGCTGCAAGATCCGATGTTATGAGAAACACAGAAAGTGATAGCGATGACGAGGAGGAGTATGAGATAAAAAGGAATAAGTTTGGAGCACTGATATATGGTCTGAAACCTGTACCATATCTAAATTGTAACGATCCGGCTGAGCGATCGTTAGCTATACAAATAGTAACTAACCCATTCCAAAAGATTAGTGTTTGGAAGAAGTCCGTTAGTTTCCTTGGTTCATTACCTGTGCCATTAAAACCAGTTAACTGAAAGCCTAATTATAAGGGTTGTTATACTAAAGAAGAAGAAGCAACAGGACAGTGGCGTACTGAGATAAGATTGATTGATCCGTATGGAAACATTTATTTACAAGGGTTCACAACAAAGAAAACAGACAAGAAGTTATCAAAGTACCATAAGTTGAGTGACATCATGTCACCCAATTGGTTTGTGGAGTAAAGAGTTGGACCAAGTTGGAATAAAGGAGGGAACTTATATACTCCTAATGCTATTTTTACTTTTTATTAAGAATAAAATCATTTGTATAAATCTATAAGGGATTACATTTGATGTACGAACATTAGTCTGATCTATGATAAATATTAGAATTAAGTCATTATAAGATTGAAAATTTATGTTATCATTATGTTTAAATTATGAAGTGTGCAAAGTAAGTTTGTGTAATCTAAAAAAAGGGAAAAGTACGTCGCACTTCTGGGAAGTGCGCCGCACTTTAGAGCGGTTTTCATAGATAAAACTTACCAAACAAGATTCTAACTCATTATAAAAAACACACTAACACAAAACCGTCGGGTTTCTCACAAAAACAAAGGAAAAGTTTTCAAGTATCAATCTATCAACTATTTAATCATGCCTAGGGTATGTTAATATCATCCCTTAACTTATTTATTATCGATTTGTTTAATTTCTTGTCCATTAGGGTTAAGTATAATTAAATTAGGAAAAATCAAATTCATGTTTGATATGAACAATTGACCCATAGAATTAAGATATTTAGGAGTTATTTATTCCATGCATGCTTGATATTGTTAAATCTAAAAGTACTGTTCACATTATGAATTTACGTTTAAAAATAAATTGTTTGAAAATCATAAAAATTTCATCAGCCCAGAAAGTACGCCGGTTTTGTTCCAAAACCGCCGCACTTTGCCCATTTTCCAGAATGTACGCCGCACTTCAAGGAAGTGCGCCGCACATTGTACATCAGAAAGTCACATAATGTTTTAAAAACCATGACCATTTAAACCAAATCATTTCTAACATTACTATACACTTTATTGTTGATTATTTTTTATGTGTAGACTATGGGAACATACTATGATGAGGCCGGATCATCAAGATCCAAATGCTCTAGACAACATGAAACCATGGAAGAGGTATTGCTCCCACAAGTTCATCATAAGTTCTTGCTATGGAAAGGATGCAACAGAGATGCAAAGTCGAGGTACAACACTAGATTAACCCAATTACTCCCTAGGCATGTTTACTTGTCGTGTGTCATGAATTGGGATGTGCTGAATAGAATGGGTTGTGATGGAGAAATCGATGATATGTTGAGGATTAGGTTGCGTGAAGCTGAATCTAATGAGGAAATATTCACTTTTGTGGCGTGAATTAGAGCTTTTAATATAAATAAACCAATTTATGCAGAGCTTTGCCACGAGTTTTATTCGACTTATGAATTTGACAAAGTTTATGCTGACGATGAATTGCAAACCAAGAAGATCATCAAGTTTAGACTTGGTGGACGTGCTCACAATTTGACTTTGTTGGAGTTTGCTCGTAGATTGGGATTGTATCATGCTGATGAGCTTGAAGAAGATGGTATTAATGGTTACTTTGAAGGAGGTTTGCGTAGTGATGAGCATTTTAATGCTCATGAGTATTGGTTAAGCATTAGCTGAGAAGATAACCTTGGTTTATCTAGAAGTCACACTTCTACTATCAGGAGCCCAATTTTAAGGGTGATTCACAAGATGATCACTTATGGTTTGTGTTAGAAGACGACTAGGTATGATAAGATTTAGATAAATGATTTGTGGCTCTTGAGTATGTTTGATGCTAGACACCAAAATGGGTATGCGAATGTGGCTTGGTTGATTGCGAGGTGGATGAAGAGGAAATGAGCTGGTACTCAAAAGGAAAGTCAAATTTGCTGTGGATAGTTTATCTCGAAGATTGCTAGGAAGTCAAGGGTGTTGACAGATGATGTGATAAGGAGTTTGAGTGCTCTAATTTATTATAGAGATTTGGATACGACTCTGCTTAGGGATTTGATCGACTCTGAGGGTAGGCTTATTCCTGAGGATCCACAGCCGGGTGTACCAAGAGTTGGAATTCCTAGACCTCCGAGAGCATCTATGCAAGATTTGTACTATAGGATGGGTAGGATGGAGATACGCCAAGAAGCGATAGAGCGGATAGAGTATAGGCAGTCATATCACTAGGACAGGTACCAGGGAGTGTTTGAGCACATGGCTGGGGTTTACAGTGTTCCACTATAGGGAGCCTACAACCCACCTGGTTATGCTCAGCCACAGTATGATTAGTATTATCAGCAGTTTCCACCTCCACCACCACAACCACAGCAACAGCAACAGCAGCAGGATGATGATGAGTAGTGTCGAGATGACATAAGTTGGTTATGTGACCGCATGTTTTGGGTCACGTGTGTTTTAGAAACAATTCTCTAAACATTATTATTATTATTATTATTATTATTATTATTATTATTATTATTATTATTTGTGTGCTATGCAATGTTTATATTTGTAAGAGGAAAGAAAAGCAAAAGAGAAGGACGTAAGACGAAATGGAGCGAGCAAAGATTCAGAATATCAATCATAATTGAGAAGTATTATTTCACTTTCCCATTTTATCTTTCTCTATAATATTTTCACATTGAGGACAATGCTCGTATTATGTATAGGGGGAGATAAACTGGAAAAGTTAAAAAAAGTTTAAAAAACAAGTTAAAAGAAAATCTTTTGAAAAAATATCATTTTACGATCACATATAAGCAATCTGACTCTGGATTGATAACATTACTAGCATATTTATACCACCCAGAAAAATTGTGAGGATTAGATCTTAAGAATTCAGGTATCCATCTTTGATACCTAAGATGATTTTTATCTTTAGCTTTCTCGAGTTAAGGAGTGAGCAATTGCAAATATCTCATCCATCGTTACGGCTGTGTATGTGTAGTTTTGTCGCCTTTTCTGGAGCATTGGTATCGATTTAAAATTATATGAGTGTGCCAATGATTTGTTGTTAATTCTAGAACTTGCGCTTGAAATCTTTATGAGACCGCAGTAGGAACGCGTTCGCGTGTTATAAACATTTTACTGATTAAGAGGTGATAAAAATATAAATATAAGTAAAAAATATTTTGTTCAAAAAGATTTTTAATAAAATTATCTCAAATTTTATCCGTACGAATTAAAGAACGTAGATGTTGGTATCACTATCATAATGAAGTGCGAAGGTTGCAAACTTCTAAGTTCGTTGAAGTAGTATGCTTATCGTAAGTATGGGGGGAAAGCAAGTTTCCCCCAACCCAAGTGAAGTCGATGGTAAAAAAATATGTAAGAAAAATAATGATGTGAAGGAATAGTTGGTAACATTACGGATAAGGTGAATTATGATTTTATTACAAACCTTTTTCAACAAATAAATAAATAATATCACTAAATAAATTACCTCTTTTGATGTTTATGTTTGGTGCTTACGCCATGTCGGTGAAATTTAGTTTCTTGTACAAGCCTATAGTAATTTGAACATTTCATGACTGCGCGTATGAGTGACTTCCGTTTACTATCCATTTTACTAAATTGAGCGAGTGTGAAAAGAATCTTATCTATAAAAATTCGTGAGTTGCTTTGTCGCGTTATCTATGCTTGTGATCATTAATTTTTTTTATTGCTTGAAGGCAAGCAATAAGCTAAATACGGGGGGATTTGATAACGCTCTAAATATACATAAAATAACCCTCGAAAATACGTGAAATATACATGTTAACGCATGAAATATTGCAAAGTTTGGTTGTTTGTTGTGCAATAATCGTTTCAAGACCAAGAATGAAGAAAAGGACTAAACGTGCAAAGATATTCCGTTAAATGCACTAACGGTCGTTATAAGAAGGATCTAGAAGAGAATCTAATAAAGAATTAATGAACGAGGTTAAAGTGCGGCGTACCTCGAAGCGGAGTAAATGCAATTTAATTATACACCAAGTGCGGCGCACTTCACCTGCAGTTACTCAAAGATAGTAATGATTGCCATTATTGATGCAACTCTTGGCTTGCCATTTCCCACAACTGATACCCTTCCTTCAACTATAAAAGTGAGCATGAAATTGAGGCTCAAATCATCCCAAACAACACTTCTCAATCACATTACACTTCATCTTTTAGTTATGGAATTTATTCTAGTAGGAATTGTTGAAGAACCATCTTGTTCTTCATCACATGTCGGGTTATAATCGAAGGAAGATACTATTTGATCTTAGAAGTTTGTGTTAAGGAGTTGTT
>BQNB010007960.1:0-41504 GCA_026074375.1 Tanacetum coccineum | reverse complement strand
TTTGTGAAATAAGCTCGCTGTGCCTTTATTTTGACCTTTAGGGTTGCTATTAAACTATCCGCAAGACACATAAGCTCATCAAAGATTCTACTCGACACTTCATACTTTCTAACTCCTGTTCCAAATTGGCATCTATGTAGTCGGGACTTTTTGTTGGGAAAAAATGGGTCGTTCCACCCTTCTCCTTCGTATTGAGCTAAATTATTGATGGTCTCCCATGCTACTTCTGCCCTTAATTTTCTAAGTCTCTCACCAGCTGCATAATCAATGGCCATCTGGATGGCGTAATCGACCTAATCGTAAAAGATTTAAACTTGAAGCCATAAAATCAAGACCATGATAAGGGACTTTTAGGAGTTAGTCCTTGAAACGATTCCACGCATCGTAGAGAGATTCATCTTAATGTTGTTGGAACATCAAGATATCATTTCGAAGTTTAGCAATTCTTTCTGGAGGAAAGAACTGCGCGAGGAAACGAGTGGTGAGATCATCCCAAGTCGAGATGGATCCCACGGGCAGACGATCAAGCCAATTGATGGCTTGGTCACGAAGAGAAAAGTATAATAGATGCAAACGAGTAGTATTTCTTGTAGCACCATTAAGGTCAATGGAATCTACAATTCTGAGAAAGTCCTTAAGATGTTGGATCGGGTTTTCAGATCTAAGTCCGATGGAATGAGCATCCGTTTTGCACCAACAGGATGGTGTCGGGTTGCAGAGGTACCACATTGTTCCTTTCGGGGAGTTCTATGGTGTTCCTGTAGCCTTCGTGGCTAGGTTTGAAGTAATCTCCGAGAGTACGAATAGGATTTTCGTCTCTCATGGTGGTTGACGAAAATAGATTACGAAACAAATAACACAAAGAAAAGATAGATTACAAGAAAGCTAATGTACTGGAATTAAAATTCTCACTTGACAGGAATCAAGCGAGTAGAACTAAGTTAAACAATGATCGAAAAGGCAGAGCACCTAACCGTTGTAGTGTATTAAGGTAAGACTCAGGGGAATAACAATGTGAAGGCCGGATCGAGATCGAATGTTCACAAAGGGCTAAGGGTTGAAGGAAGATTCTTTTTGTGTTTTTATATTTTATGAAAGCAAGTAAATTTTGGTTTTAGAGAGGTTTGGTTTTAAGCTAATTAAATTAATAAACTAAATAACAAATATACAATGAAGCGTATTCACCAGGGATGCACTACTCTTTGCTAGCTATCCAATTCTAACTATTGCTTTGTCACACTAGAGATGTAATGTGTAAGTATTTCCTAGGTCATGAACGAATTACACGAACCCGCCGTCTATGTAATATTATGTTAGGGCAATACACAAGTAAGGTAGTATGAAGACTATTACAAGGCCCCTAAGAGTACATTACATGCATTTGAAATATCTTAAGAGGGATCAACCATATAAGGGGTAAGATAGTATGAAGTCTGTTACCGATGGCATCCTTTATACACACTCGTGTTTCCCTAGACATGTCAACAGCGATACAGACAAAAGCTGGTTTTCTAAAGCCTAACGCGCACATCCATCAACAAGAAGCAATAGAAAATAAGAATTATAAACTATAATCAATTATACTTATTGAATCTGTCACAAATAACAAGATCTAATCAACTAATGACAAGTTTCATGCATACCCAAATAAATACTAGATGAATTAACCAAGCATACTTAAATAATAGAAATCATAATCAACAAAAGGAATTGAAGACATGAATTAAGATATAAGTGATAATCAAACCATTACAAGATGTTTATGGAAGGAATTAGGTCTTCTAAGTTGCTGGAAAAACACCTACCCAAACCCTAGAATCCGACTTAGGGTTGGGGGCTTGATAAAAACGAAGTTATGAGGCTGTATATATAGGCAAACCCTAAGTCAGTTTGTCACAACGGCGTCAGGGTTAACAAGTGATGTCGTCGCCATGAATTCTTCACTAAGTTGTAGATTTTCTCGCTGTGATCGCGTGGGCTGTTGAATCGTCGAAATCCGAGTTCGTATGAAGGAGTTATGACCAAAACAATATCTGGTAACACAAAATCTTCTAGGGTTTCCTTAGGTCGGCCACGTTCTAACGCCGTCACCAGATCTCTGACGCCGTCACTTCAAACGTCTTGACGTCGTCGCTTGAAACACGCGACGCCGTCTCCACACTCTGTATGCACAACTTCTTCAAGGATTTGGTGTAGAGTCGTAGTCTTGTCCGTTTCTTCTCCAAATGAGCTCAAGTCACGTGTATTTCCTCCAAAAGCCATCCAAGTGCTAAAACATGAAAACAAACGATTAAGCACATAATCTGGGCATATTTGCACGATTTATGGGGTTAAATGACCCCGAAATAGTGTATAAAATGACACCTCATCAAAAACCCTCCATTTTAAGTGTTAAATAAGGGTAGAGTCAGGCTCGTGACTCAAACAAAAACAAGCGCTTATTGAGAGGCAACCCAATCTTTTATTTTATGCATTTTAGGAGTGTCGCGTGTTTTTAATATTCATTATTTGTCTTATATGTTGGAATTATATGTGATCATGTTTTGTTTTATCTTTAACTTCGTCTTAATTGCAATCAAAGATATTTTGCATAAAATAAGTGTAGGGGAAAATATATGATTTTTAAGAACCATTTCAAACATGTAAAATAGACAATTTAAGTTAATCCACACTTTTATGTTTTATTTGTTTGTTTTGACTCATATATTTGTACTTACTGTTTTTGGGGTTTATGTAGTAAATTTTTCCAGGAAATCATTAATAGGTTATTTTTGGAGAAATTTTTCCAGAAAACGAAAACGCAAAACCTGTTAAGTGTGCCTGACGGCGTCAGCGTCGTAGCAGTGGAGAAATCCGTGTTTTTTCGAATTTTGGAAAAGTTATTTTTGTTTAATTTTCATAATTTTTAATTTTTCAGATTATTGAAGAAAGCCACAATTACACTAGTACTAACATTCTATCTTTGTTGCTTTTTTAGGATTTCTAATTTATGATTAATTAGGTTGTATATTATTTACTGCCGATTCTACTCTGGGTATAGTTGTTTTTGTCTTTGATTCACATGTTATATTAGATGAGGAGAGTCTGGAAGTTCATTGGATTTTCACTTGGACGATTCTTGGATGACGATTTAGCCAGTTTATCTCGTTTCTTCTCCGATATTGAGCAAACCAGGGGAGTATTAGTTTTTCTCGCTTTTTATTTATCTTTTCTTTATTCGTTTTTCGGGTACTCATAGAATATTGGGGACGGTGTTCAAAATAAGTGTAGGGGGTAATAAAAGCCTTAGAAATTATTCTTTCATTTGCATTTGTTTTGTTCTTAAAAAGATGTGTAATATACTGAAACATAGTTTAGAACGGTAATTCTAGCCCAAATTTTAAAAAAAAATTGTGGAATATATCGGTGAAACTGTAGTATTAGAAGCGTCTCATGGATAGGAGTTATATGACTAGCACAAAAACCCTAACACTAAAAAATTCAACCCCCAAAATGGGAGGTTCGCCCCCTAGATCTTTAAGAATAAAATCATTCAAATTTAATGCTTATAAGAGTGTACCGGTAGTATTATAGATTTTAGAACTTGCTTTAGTGATTCATTCCGAGACTGCTAGTGAGATCCCATTCGTGTTATTAGGATTTGCTAAGTGATAAGAGGCATTAGGATAACCCTTGTTTTTAGCCTCAGTTTGTTATAGTTATGATGATCTCCTCGGTCATATAACTACCCCCACACCCATGCTATGCACTCATTTTTAGTGCAAGATACCCCTAGTACACCCTATGAGCTTATCCTTTTCGCGGTTCTCATAATTTTCTGGTGGATTCTGAATTATTAATGAAGAGCATTGTTTACACCCACCAAAATGTTACACCTAAATCGCCTTAGCCTTCTTTGTATGTACTCATTTTTAGTATATTATTATTATCACAATTGTTTAACCCTCGTTAATTGTTTACTTGATTACATGGTTGCTAAGTCGAGTCTATTGTTAGTGTATACAGTTTTGGGACGATTGAGATTCATGGTAGTTTTTATTATATGGAGAAATAGGGAAGAAAGTTAAACTATTACCCCAATATTTGTCTAATATGCTCCATGTTTATTGATCCTTCTAATTCGGGTCATTAGTTAGTTTATTATTGAGTTATTATAAAACTCAAATGTAGGGGTGCTGTTATAAACCCCGAGTCATGTATATTATTTTATTTTCAGCAGATGGCAGGGCAAAAGTGTATATAAAAAAAGATGAAAAAGCAAAAAAAATATGTTAGAATATACGGATGCCATCTTGCTTATGTTTATGTCATGAAACGTGTTTTGATTGTTTATTTAAATTGTGTTGTGTTTTAATTGGTCCATTTAGTAAACCGGGCTGCCTGAGGCAGTTTGGTTGAGTCTTGGGCTTAGCAACCCTTTATATGTATTGTTGTAGAATAATTAGCTTTCACCAATCAAAATCTCCCCATATCAACCAACCGTTTTTCCTTTTACCCCTACCCTACAATTACAACCTTTGAAAGTGATCCTTTGATAGTAACTCCTAGGTGCTTACGGACAAAAGTGGATAGAGGTTTTGATCCTTTATCAAGCTTATAGTAATCTATATATTATGACAGGTAGTGAGTGTTTATTTTTCCCGTTTTCTATGAATGTTATAATTCATTATTACACCGAGAGAAAGAGAGAATCCAAACACTTATGTGAGGTGCTAAGATATAATTTTTGTGCTTTTAATTATGAGGTTGAACTGGTTGTGCCATAAAATATCTTTATCGAGTAGGTTACCCGACTTTGCTATTTACTATGTAGAAAAGCCTATTTGCTTCAAGACAAGCAAATCCCAAGTGTAGGGGTATTTGACGATGTGTCATTTTATACACTTTTTCAGGGTCATTTAACCCCCAAAATCATGTAAATATCCTCGAGTATTATACTTAATCATTTTTTTTTATTTTAGCATTTGGGAAGCATTGGAAGGAAAATCACGTGACTTGGGCTCGATTTGGGAAGAAACGGGACAGAGACACAAGAGTTGGTTTTATAGTGCGTGGAGAGGCGTCAGAATCTTCTGCGACGCCATCAAAGTAGCCGACTTAAAGAACCCATAGAAGATTCAGCAGGCTGACGATGTCAGGACCTCAACTCTATATATACAAACCCTATTTTTCATATTTTGAGGAGGAAAACATAGAGTATTTTTGTAGCAGCTATTGTGGTCATCTTTTAGGGATTCTAAACCCTTTTGTACTCACTCATACTCCATGTTTAATTGAAGTGAAGTCCGTTTACCCTTTAATCATTCAATATGTCTATGTGGTGTATGCTTGGCTAAATTTAGTTGTGTATGCTTATGATTGCATGAAACCTAGTTGTTAGATCTTTTATTATTGCTTCTTGTTAATGGTGTGCACATAAGGCTTTAGAAAACCAGTTATTAAATTGCATAGCATAGACGTCTAGGGAAACGCGGCTAGGTTAGAGGATACCTGTGATTAGATCTTCATATCTAGATCACCTGTGAGTGGATTCCGAGTTAAGTGTTTGAATTAATAAATACTTACACATTACATTACGAGGGTGAGGGGCAATAAAATCTGAGAAGACAACTAGGGAGTAGTGCATGATTAGATAAACACGTTTGTTTAACCATACAAGTTTTTCCCTATCAATTTACTTTTCTTACATAATTAGGAGTAGTTTAATTTAGTAGTTTAATCAACCCCCTCCATAAACCTAAGATTTACTTGCTTTCTAAAAAATATAAAAATATAACAATACAAAAATAATCTTCCTTCAATCCTTAGACCCTAGTGAACATGCGATTCGAAAAACAACCTACCCAAACTACTCCCCTAATGAGAACGATAATAACCCCTGTGTATTGCCTTTCTACACTACAA
Organism: Tanacetum coccineum; assembly: GCA_026074375.1. Taxonomy (NCBI): domain Eukaryota; kingdom Viridiplantae; phylum Streptophyta; class Magnoliopsida; order Asterales; family Asteraceae; genus Tanacetum; species Tanacetum coccineum. The sequence goes on along the minus strand of BQNB010007960.1, from coordinate 35,600 downwards.
TGGTTAGGGACATTGTCTAGGGAGGTTGCTAAAACTATTGCGTGGCAAACCATCGCATCAGTCTATCTCCTAATTTTCCAAAAATATAGTCCATTTCTTCCATGACCTTTGCTAGCGGTTTTACCATTTTTTCTATGGTACAATATACTTTAGTAAAGCTAACTCACAATCATCCATCACACAATATGAACTATGCTAATCAAGTTAAAAGTTATACCATTAAAATGCTCAACTTGATAATTGTAATAGAGTCATGAAAAATATTACCTCCACCGATGACATTTCCCTTTAGGTTACTCCCAAATATGATATGTCCACCATCATACGCCTTGTACAAAGTAAACAATATTTTATTACCGAGCATGTGCTTAGTGCAACCACTATTGATAATCCAATCGTCTGGTAGTAGATCACATTTGAGGAAAACCTACAAGTAAATATAAATTCAAGGTCGTAGTACCCATTCTTTCATGGTTTCGCTGTGGTTAGCAAATGTCACACCCCGCCAAGGCGAAATCGCAAGGTATGATCAATAGGCATTATCACAACACAAGGCGTCAAAATAGAGAAATACTAAATGAATTAAAATCCAATATATAAAAGACACAAAGTGTCATGATAAAACCTACAACATTTATCATTCAAATTCATATAGTGCAACCAACCAAGACAAAACAATTGAACATAGATTCCGCAATGCAAGCCTATGGTTTAGTTAATTCCTCTTTCTAACTCTTCACACGGTTTGCTCACCTGAAAATGATGCTTAAAACGTCAACAAAATTGTTGTGAGAGTTACAGGTTTAAGACTCACTTATGACACCATGATCAATAAAAACAACATTTACGAACATATATGCTTGTGCTATTCTACACAACTAAAGTTCACATTTATCTGGGGGTAGATCGTACCCCTCCGTTCCATAATTATTTCCGCGCAAGACTGAATATCTCCGCGGAAGACTGACCCACTTGACTAGCTAAGTCCGTTCGGGTCTCGCACAAGGTCATGTCATCCTCACATACACATGCCTTACCACAATTAATATCACAGACCAAAATCCATAGCAAATCATATAGTTCGCAATTAAAAACATATATCACGGTTCATTAATTCAAAAACAGTTTGCCATCATTTCCATCCCAAATATAAGTAAAAAGTGGGACTGTAAATATCACCTCGATGCAAAGCAATTCCAACCTCTCAATTTAACCTTGCAAATAATCTATACAAAACAATACACACATGTTACCATCGATTAGGTCTCTCACCCAAGTCGATGTAACAATCACAACGATGGATACTCTATACCCTATCTTGATTTAACTCATCTATATACTCTTCACAACTTGCTAACCTCAAGTTACCTTATAAAACTACATCTCACTTTCTGCATTTTTATCCGCTTTTTATAGGTCACAATATGGACTCCAAATAAAATACTAAAACACCTAATTAGTTCTTCTCCTTACATTACATAGCTCCCCAAATGAATTGTGAGCTTCTATGATTTTTGGATAAAAATAATAGTAAGTGTAACCATTTTATAAAAATTCAACATCACAAAGTGTCCAGAATTTGACCTGATTCGACCTTCAAAAGGTTTAGGCTTGAGCTAGCCCATTTTTAAACACTTTGAAAACAATCTCAAAAAATTCTATGAAATTCGTAAAACCTCATGACTTTGCTTACTGTAGCAAGCCACTCAAATTAAAAAGACGTTTTGATATAGATTTTTGACCTCACAAACACAACTTAAAATCTGCCCTGAAAACTCAGTTTGGACAACGAATCTTGTTTGATTAATTTGACTAACTTCCACTCACTTTTAATTCATGAAAGCACTTGGGTTGGAAAGTAGACTATCTGTAGTTAATTTTAGGCTAAATAAAATCATTAAAAGCTATCCGTATAACTGAGATATGGCTCTCGCAAGATGACCTAAAATTCTGCCCAGATTTCTATTCTGAATTTAGCATAATTAACCCTAATTATTATCCCTAAAATGATTTTTGATGATTAAAACCTCTTAATTACAGATTATTTGCAATAACCTAATCCATCCTTAATGATTGTTACATTAAATAAAATGAATTGAATTGAAAAAGGTTTAGAAAACAATACCTTAACTCTTGAAAATCAAAAACCTAAAAAATTTTGGGGTTTCCTTCTTGGTTTTGAGGGTTCGACCGGTTGGGATTTTTAGGGGAGAGAAAAAGTGATTTTTGATTAAGTTAGGATTTGTATTTATAGGCCTTAAAAGATAATTACCAAAAACAAGTTGTAATCTAATTAGGATATCTTTTCCTTTTTCTTTTCTTTTATTAAAATTAGTTTTTTTCTATTATATATATAAAAAAATTATTTATTATTATTTACAACTTTTATTCCTATTTTTTTAATTTTAGGTTAAAACCTTTGCTTATTTCGATAAACCTTGAACTTTCTAACTAGATTTCTAATAAACCTTCATTTCCAATTATTTCTAAAAATGGAAAGTACTCTAAAAATTACTAAAATCATTTCTTGACTAATTATGGACAAAAACGACCTAACATAAATGAGACTGTGGACATAAAGGCTGTTAAAGGACTTGGAGCAAATTAATCTAAGCTAAAAAGTTATAATAACAAGTTTAACACATTTTAACATAAAGATCAAAGGTTCTGTTGTTAATTCGCAAATTAATTGTATTAATTTTAAATATTTTATAAAATACTACATAAGGATCGAGGCAATAAAGAACTCGAAAAACCAAGCTATAACGAAGAAGTTATGCTATTTACAAGTTTATATAATTAAATATATAAAAATACTTTATAAAAATAATTTTATAAAAATTACTGTTCACATCAGATACTTTGTGGAAAATACTTTATAGAACTTTTAATTACGAAGACGTGCTCGAAAGAATCACTAAAATCGGAGTTAAAACGAATAAGATATGACGTTTACGAGTTTACGATAATTAAGTTTATAAAAATAAATTTATAAAAGTGCATGAACCGTAAAAAGTACTGTTCATAAGAGGACTAAAAATATTAATATGTAATATTTTCATACATCTTCTTAATACGAAACCGTGGACATAAAGAACGTACAAAACGGATCTAAAACGAGAAAGATACGCCATTTTTACTAAAGAAATATTTATAAACGTTTTAACTTTATAAATATTATTTCACAAATACAATTAGATGGTGATGTAGCTATATAGAATTATATATGGTATTAGTTATTTAAAGTACTTAGTACTCATACGATCTATAATTAATTAGGTTGCACTCGGACGTTTTCATGACGCATTTTCATTAGGTTATTTACTTTGTTGATTCATTACTCGATGTGATTTTATAAGCCCCTCTTTCACATGTTTTCCAATTACTTACAAATCGCGGAGAGAATCCATGCTTGTTACCACTTGTTTAATAAGAAAATAAAAAAAAACAAAAAGAAAAAACATATTTAGTTTTTTTTTTCTATCCTATATTATTTTCATGTACAATCTCTTCTTCTCATACGCATATCCATACTTGATACATACTTGATTCGTAACTTGTACAAACTACGTTTACAAACTCATCATTACAAACTCGTTACAACTTTGTTATACACTCATTTGCATATCTCACGGTTAGATACAATACTTGTTTTACTTATGGACACAACCACTATACTTTACTCTTATGATTACGGATTAGCTTAAGTTGCATGAACTGTAAATTACTCAGAGGGTAAGAGCGAATGTTATAAATAATCTATTGGGATTGACGAGAATAAAACAAAACCCCGTTTCGTTCGTGATGTAAGCTATCACTGAAATGAAACGTTATACCCATGATGTCGAGCATGATGCTGGATTGGTGTCAACAGGCCAACAACTACAAACGCCATGAACTTTTACTGTGCCTTGAATAAGTGGCATACACATTGGTGAACTATTGTATTGGATACATGGTCATGCATACTTTACAAATGCTTTGTTCCAACTATACTCAACTTTTTTGTGACTATCGTATGGGATACAATAGTCATACACATTTTTCATTTCAACATTCATGCATATATGTTTGGTGACTATTATAACGATTGAAATGGTCATATACTCTTTACAAATCTTTGATCCAACATTTTATACTTACACAATCCTATGAACTCACACAACCTTATGTTGACTACTTTTAAGCATGTATTTCTCAGGTGAATAGATTCTTGACTTACTGATGTGCAATGGAGTCTATACCTTACAAGAATTTCATTCATGGAATTGTACTTAACACCAAAAGATAAATCTCAGTTTTGTACATTCCAAGCTTTCATTGTGATGGCAATTATGGGAACAAAATGTATATCAAATTTTAAGAAAATCAAGAGAGATTACTTTCAAACGACTTAATATTAGAGGGTCGTTCGTTCATATCTTGTGTTTGTTGTATATGAAGATAATGCTCCCGTAATTATTCCGCTGCGACCCTCAATTTTGGGGGGTGTTACATATAAATTAACTTTCTTTCCAAATTTCCTCCATATAATAAAAACTACCATGATCCCAATCTTCCCAAAACTGTAACACCAAACATAAGTCTCGAATTAGCAACCATGATACTTAATAAAAAATTAACAGTGTTTTATAACAATAATGTACTAAAAGCGAGTACATACAAGGAAGGCTAAGGCGATTTAGGTGTAACAATGGGTTAAGGGTGTAAACAATGCTCTTCTTTAATAATCTGGAATCCAACAGAAAATTATGAGAACCACAAAAAGGATAGGCTCGGAGGGATGTACTAAGGGTGTCTTACACTAAAAATGAGTGCGAAGCAAGGGTGTAAGGATAGTTATATGATTGAGGTGACCATAATAACAAATACATGTTTAAAACAGGGTTTATCCAAGTGCCTCTTAGCATTTAGCAATTCCTAATCACCCAAGTGTGATCTCACTAGCGGTCTCGGGATGAATCACAAAAACAAGTTATAGAATTTAATACACTACCGGTACACTCTCATATAGTTTTGACCGATACTAGTGCTCCCAAAAAAGCGACAAAATTACACATGTATGATCAAATCCATAAACGCGGCACATGTAGCTGCTAAGTCCTTAACTCGAGAAAGCTAAAGATGAAACTATCTTAGGTATCAAAGATGGATACCTGAATTCTTAGAGATCTAGGGCGAACCTCACAATTTTTTTGGGTGAATTTTTAAAGTGGTAAGGTTTTTGTGCTAGTCATATAATTCCTATCCATGAGACGCTAATAATACTCAGTTTTCATTGGTATGTGCCACAAAAAATTTTAAATTTGGGTCAAAATTACCTTCTATGCTATGTTTCGGTATATTACACATTATTTAAGGTGGAAGCAAATGCAATTGAAGAAATAGTTTCTAAGGCTTATTTTTTCCCCTACACTTATTTTGACCATTTTTTCCAATGTTCTTAAAAGTACCCCGAATAAATGAATCAAAGAGAAAGAAAAAGAAACTATTACTCCCTTTGTTTTGCTCAATAATGAGAAAGAAACAATAGATAAGCTGTTAAAATCGTCATCGTAGAATCGTCCATATGAAACTTCTAATAACACTAAAGCTCTTCTTATCAACAATTAACCGTAAATCAAAGACTAATAAAAACTATACCTAGACGTAAAATCGGCGAAGAATACTAAACAATGATTGATTAGGGTTTTGACACTAGTTAGGAACGAGAAAAGACACGGTCACTCCTAAAATACGTAGCACGTAGATCTTAGAGATAGTTTTAGAAACCATTTTAAGCTAGTTGGGCCAAAGCCCATAGAAAGCCCACAAGGCCCAAGTGAGTCGCGGCCTATATGATGTATAAATACCATCTCCATAGCTTGGAGAGGGTATTGGTTTGGTTCATTTCTCACACACATAGTAATCTAATATTCCTCTATCTACCCTTTCACTCTCTCAGATACCTTTCCTTCCATCTCCTTCACTCTCTAGTTCAACATAGATTTGTTAAGTGGTTATATAATACACATATTCTACAATTGGTACAAGGCCAAGGGTGATCAGTAGTTTGTGTGCGTAATATGGTGTGCATCTTTGGTTCAACTTTACAAAGAGTCTTAATTTTGTGGGGTTAAAACCTAAAGATTTCATTTTTATACATCTTCTATCTTAGCATAATTTAGATGTACAAGAAAAATCTAGAAAAAACATCAAAGGAAGATCTTTTTAAGGTTTTTTTGTTCAATAACTCATGTGTAACGAAAATTTAGAATAAAATAGTTTAGAGTGCATATATGTAAGACATGGATGACTTGTTCCCCGTTAGTGTATTGCTATATATATATATATATATATATAGTTATCATTGTTGGTATATATATGTGCACTTTTCTACTAATTTTTTCTTTTTTTAGCACACTTCCGTCGCTTAACTCCTTGGTGCCCCAAACAAGAGGGAGCATACACCGAGAGGGAGTTGCAACCGTTATGACATCTACACATTTCTTGTTGCACGAAACTAACCCTTGATGTAGGTTAAGAATTTGCAACAAATTTGATCCATGGATCCGTTAGAATCAATATACAATGAAATGCAAGTGTCATAGGAGTGTAATGAGCTAAGGGGTGCTCGAGTGTCAATGCAGATATCTTGGGATGATTAAACGGGGTTGATAGGAGCAAGACTTCACTAGGGATGATGCAAGCTCGCCTCTTTGGTTCAAGGTTTGAAGTGTAGTATAAGTCTCCCCTAAGAGTCCACCTTTTTGCTTTGACAAAAGGGGGAGAAGAAGTGTAAACAAGTAACTTATACATTTTACTATGAGTTATAGTTTATATATTTTGTCATCATCAAAAAAGGGGAGATTGTTGGTAGAAATATTATGATATTTAATCTATACATTCTCTTCATGTTTTGGTGATGACAAACATGTAACTTATAACACATAACGTAAAGTGCTTAAGTTACTCGTGATCACAAATCATCAATGCATTCATGCGACAACATCTCTCGACGTCTCAAGTCTGCTTCAACGAATTTTGCACCCAACGTAAATCACTTAAGGTATGAATAAATAAATGCTTAGTTTATTTTATGATCAAAGGAATTTTTATTTTTCTCAAACCTTACATTCTTATAAAATGTAACAAAAATTTTTAAAAATTTATACAAAATATTTTTGTATTTAAAAGAAATGTTTTAATCAAAATAAATATTTTGAATTCAAATTTTCTACCTAAAAACGGCTAGAAATGTTCCAGAAAACACCTCCCCCGAAAAAGACAAAAAAGGGAGCGTTTAGGCCTGGGTGCCCCCCTTAACTATAAGGGCGCCACCCTTAGTGATAAGAGGGCCGGCACATGAGCTAAGGGGGCCGGCCAGACAAAAAGGCTCCAAGATTTGCCTATAAATACTGGACTATTCCCAACTAATTTTCTCACCTTTTACACTCGTTATTTTCTGTCTAAAATCAGTTTATACATCACTTACAATCCTTTGATCATTTAATATTAAGCATTTGTTTCCAAGTGATTCAAGCTTATTCCTTCAAGTGCAAGAGAAGAACTATCGTTATCATTAAGATACGAAGTTATGTAGTTTAGTTAGTACATTCGTGACATGTCTTACATTCACAATGTATAGATCGAGTCCATGTATTCCAAACTTGTGTAATAGTTAGATCGTGGTGATCATGGTGTTTATAGTTGTTAGATTGTGGTGATCATAGAAAGTATAGTTAGATCGTGATGATCATAGAAAGAAGAATTAGATTGTTGTCATCGTGTTAGTGTCTAGGTGTAGTGAAGTGAAATTGTGCGGTGAAATGAAGTTATGCGGTGAAGTAAAATTGTGTCGTGAAGTGAAGTTGTGCGGTGAAATGAAGTTGTGTGGTGAAGTGAATTTATGCGGTGAAGTGAAGTTGTGTCGTGAAGTCAAAATTATGCGGTGAAGTAAAGTTGTGCGGTGAAGTGAAGTTGTGTCGTGAAGTGAAGTTGTGCGGTTAGTATTTTAGTCCTCAAAATACATAAGTTGTGATAGATTGGTTCTAGCTATGATTAGAACTCGACATTTGGCTTAGTGTCGGAAATCGGTGTAAAGCTTAGTTGTGTATGGTATTTCTCCGCCTAAAGGGAGCTTGTTGACTAGTGAAGTAACTCTCGAGTTGGGTACTCGGGGAGTGGAGTAGGGCGAAGAGGTGTTTCGTGACCGAACCACTATAAATCATCGCGTCCGGTTTGCACTTTCTTTTACTTTTTGCTTTACATCTTTATTTACCTTATCGCCTTACATTTATATTTGCATTAGATCTATATGTGTGTTGATTGTTGCTTATATTGTTTGGATCATGATTGTGTCATGGATAGAAGTTAACATTATGATTGTGTTTATATTGCTATGACATGTTCTAGTGGATATAGATGTATTATTCACACTCATCATATTGCATCTAACTTGATGGATAATTTGATACTAAATATTTTAAGTTTTTAAATGGAAACGTATTCACCCCTTTCTACGATTTCCACAATTGGTATCAGGAGCCACGTCGCTCTAATTTTCAAAAAAAATGGTTTTAAAAATGGAGTACGATCCATGTATCAAATTTCCTATGAAGGGGGGTTATATATGAAAAGTGTTATTTTTCTTAACTTGTAATACTTTTGTTGTTAAATACACTTAGTATACTAGCTCGTAGTAAAAATGATGCTTAAAATAAGTGTTTTATGTTCGGTATCAAACTCAGTAAGTTCTACATCTTTCTGCTAAGTCACTAAATGATTTTATACAAAATATGTGAATCTGAAATCAGGGGGGCCGCCCATCTGACAATCAGGGGGGCTCCTGTCTGATTCGGCAGATTTTCAGAAACTTTGAAAATTCATATAAAATCAACCGTAAGTCCGTAGAAGTCGTGCCACCCGCCATTTTGAAAATAATTGAGTCTACTTTCATATAAAAATATTTTCAAGTATTTATTTCAAATTTACATAAGTCAGAAAGGCAAAATACTACTTATTGTCCAAAACGTTGAGTCTCGATTTAACGTAAAACTTGTATTTTATCTTTTTCTTTCGAGTCGGACATTTCTAGTTGGTATATCTTTGAAAATGATATAATTAACTTTTTAAAAATATTAAAATTGGTTATTTTTTGAAATGGGGAGGAAACTGATTCGTTTTCAAACAAAACCGAGCTAAGTATACATTGTTGTATCTAATACAAAAACGACGACAAGTACTTTTATGTGTTATGCTATATGATTATGTGCACTTTTTTGTGTCATAATTTTGTTTATAGAAATTATTAAGTGATCGTTGCTATTTGCAATTGGGCTAATTAAATATATAAGCACATGTGCCATGTACACTATTCGTTTGTAGCTAGCTTTTCGGATTATGCATAACTAGAACTTATGCTAGATTTCTTGTACTAAGTTGCGAAATTGTATTTGCATTGCATAAAGGAATAGATCACTTAATTTACAAATGGTACATAAACATCTTGTAAATCTTTTCGATTATGGGAATATACTTAGGAATAAGAGTTCAATAACTTGTCAAGCATATTATTAAATGTGTTAAAACTGGTCACCTAAATATTTCCAACGATTTAATCTATTTTCAACAACACGTTTAAATATTTTTAACAACTTGCTTTGTTTAACCGTGGGTTGGTTATTATGATTGATATATTTATCGAATCTAATTGAAAAGTTTTTGAGTATGAACATGAAATTGGATTCTTATTTGTTTAGTTTCAAGACTATATCACTATATATATAACAAAAGATATTATCTTAGATCTACATACTGAATCACACTTGATTGATATGAAAATGAATTACAAATCCTTTCAATGAAAAAGTATGCCATCGACATAACTCCCACTTGATTGATGATGTCATATTGAGTCTACTTGTCCAATGGTTTGTGTTCCAAATATTAGACTAATATGTTTTATACATGCATAAAATACACAATGAATAGGATTGACGACTTAGATGTTTCGTCTGAAATATTCAAGCAATTTACATTGCAATGCAATTGGTAAATGTGTCATTTCCGAAAACCAAACACGAGCAAACTACCTATATATGAAAACTTTGCTCATACAAGATAAGCATACCAACTCACAGCTATAATACACTTTTAACTAAATTCTCAAATAAGAAATAATATTCTTGTTTATTCACTCTATATACATGATGTTTGGAAAACACTATGTTTTAAGATTTTAGGATTTATCGTAATAACCGATTGATAAAGGATAATAAAATATCATATTGCAATATATCTTTCTATTCGTTAGCATAAATGTTGTGTTACAGCGAAACTCCACTATATATAAATTTTTTAAAAAAATATAAGTTTATTTGAAGTGAAAAAAAACCTAATCAAAATATGTTTTAATGCATAAACAAGTAAAAATACTTTATTCAAATACTTATTTAATTATGAATATACAACATTGATAAGAATATAATTTTAGAAAAGCATAATTTATTAGAAAATAAAATATGTCTCTTTTTAATTATTTATCATAAGAATCACAAACTCAATTAAGAAAAATAATATTGATGAGATTTCATTTCGACATTACATAAATGGAGGAATTTAAAACACTACCTCAATATAACATCTCTGTCATGTCACAAATAAGCACATCTCTTTGGTCTTTTAAAAAAAACAAACAACCAATAGATCGATGAACAAAAGATTTAAAACATATGCTTACCTATCGATAAAATTCCACAATCATCTTCCCATTAGAATTATGTGCGTAACCGGAATTAAAAGTATATTTAAGTTAGTCAAGTTAGGCCCTCTATGAAAAGAAAAATACAACTTTTATCTTTTGCTACAACATTATTAGGCAAATATAAGAATTCTATTTTAATCTAACATGAGAATGACTATTAAAGAACCTGATTGCACTAGAAATTTCAATTTGACCTATATGGTTGAATTGCTTCTAGAGAGAAGTTAGGTCGTGTATAACCTAAAAATGGGTCGTGTTTAGTCTGAATTGAAGCTCCACTAGTGATAGTCTCATACTCATTTTCTAATTTGATTAAATGTCTTCCTAAATATGCCTAATGATAGTCTAACATCATAGCCGTTGTATCTCTTTAGGAGTACCACCTCTAAGCACGTAGAAATTAGTCTTTCTTAGGCCTATCTAGACACAATGCACCGCACATATGTGCTTTAATCGAGTTCAAGATGATTACTTGCTCACATGAAATGCAATTATATGTCTTCACTAGATCTTGATGCCAAACTTTTTAACATTGCTTAAACATATGAAATACATGTCCACGTAAAGCATTTGTCTATTTTAGTAATTTAGATAAAATATCTCTTAGTTTATCTAAATGACACATGCTCCTAAATGCTAAATGCTAACGAATGTTTTACATGATGAATTACATTCCAAAATTATCATGTTTTGTATGCGTCATTTTACATGACTTACGTGTTAATTGCACACTCCTACACCTATATTTAGCCTAATATATACAATTAACGTGTAAATGCAATGGAGTCTTACACATTAATCAGTTTGATTATTGTGTCGATCATGCTTAGATAAACTTATATGCCTATATCTAATGTCTTATGCATTTAGTATAAATATTTTCTCACGACATAGAATACTTTTCTTCGGGCGTCCGTAAGTCACAACATTCTACAAAAGTCAAAAGAGCTCGCAAAAGGTCTATGTCTCCAAAGTCTCTCACCCACACAATTCCCTTAATCGTCCATCCTTGCTCTTCAAATACATCCACTCTTTCGTCAAGGAAAAGTTAGATACATATCTAACACTCCTCCAAGTAGGTTTGACAACTTAAATATTTCGTCTAAAATATTCAAGTAATTTAACTTGCGATCGCAAACGTTAAGCCAACCAAAAATTCATATTTAAGCCTTTTTAAAACAACATATTCTAAAATGCTCTTACCTAAAGCTAAAACTTACATCACCTTCGTGTGACAAAGGCTCACCAGTTTCTACAAAGTATTTCCCGTAGCCCTCTTTAGATTTACACATCTTCAGACGACTAAGTAACTTTCCCCACATTCCGTTAGCTCCTTTCCTTCCCCCTTAGAATTCATCGAAGCGTTATCCATTCGCCTTCACCTCCATACCCAATGAAGGATCGAAATTTATCCATCGATCTTAGGATAGAAAACTCGTCAAAATTCGTTGTCATTTCCTTCACGACAATGTCCAAAAGGAAATATCTTCATCGAAAAAGTTTCATTGAAAGACAACATCGTCGGCATCCTCACCAAACTACTCAAACTGAACCTTTTTAAGTCTAGTCTAGGAATGATGAAACAAATCTCATAAACCTGTCATTCTTATTTTAAATAGTCTTGTTACTATTAAAATACATTCTGATAAAAATCTCAAAAACTTAATCTATTCATCTGAAATGTTTAAGCACTTAATTCGCGTATGCAAATTAAAATATCACTCATTGTTCATGTCTAAGTCATTCACAAAAATCCTCAACGCCACTATTATTATATAGCATGTTAACATCTTCTGTCGACATTCCGCTACCAAACCTTTAAGCGACAACCATCGTACCTCGTCGTAGCTCTGATTGTTCTATGAACATTCACAACACTCGAGAAGAGCTACATAACTTCGCGGATGAAGTTCATCGTATGCTAACCGTCATCCGTCAGACATCGTCCAGACCGTAATCACTCCGTCGTTATTTCTCTCACCCTTATCTCTTTTTATACTAATGTTCCCCCATAGCACGAATTATATCTCTGGCAGCGGAAAACAATTGTTTACATATACACTTTAACCCCAAATACTTCTCAAGCACTCACATATGGTGATTCTATTCACTAGAAACCAAAACCAATGTAAACTGAGTCATCCTTACACTCAACCACCATCTTGAGTCATCCACCCTAGGTCATCTTCACAAAAGATTCACTCACTCGTAACATTCCTCATAAGTGAATTTCGCAATGAAAATGTGTCTCATCTTCATACTTCCCGACATACTCATAAACATATGTGCCCTATGGTTTATCGAAAGTTCTAAGTACTTCATCATGACTGCCGTCTCATCCTCATATCCTGACACTCATAAGCATGTGTGCCTATGTTGTCAAAAGTCAAGTGAATTTCGTAATGAAATGCGTCACATCCTCATATCCTCACACTCATAAGCATTTGTGCCTATGTTGTCAAAACTCAAGTGAATTTCGTAATGAAATGCGTCTTATCATCCATCATTTCTCACTTCTCTTTCTAGAAGTGATGAAACAAAGAAGATATTAATCTTCAAGTGTTGTTGATGTCATCACATGTCCGTATCTTTCATTTCTTTCACCATGAAAGAACTACTACCTCATTTCACATTTTCACCTTTGTTCGTCAACATTAACCCACCAACAAAACCCCAAACAAACCTATAAGTCAACACCTTCCCCACTTCCATTCTGTCATCTTCATCGTTATGTTCCTCCCTCCTTATCAGCTACACACTAGCTTACGACCTAAAGATTCTCTTAACAATAATGTTTATCCTTAAACACCCAAACATGAAGAGCATAACACAATGCCTTCAAATAAACCTTGAGGATTCTAGAATATCTCAATACAACCCTTAGTCCTATTCAAATCTACATCATCATCGTGGTTAAGATGATGATACCATATAGGAACTGTTGAATCAAAATACTAATACTCCTTATCCAAATGACACCTTGTAAGAAGTCATTCCTATAATAATAGTGTGTCCATCAATAAATGAATTTTTATCGTTTATAAAGTCGTCTTAATTATATCCGAAGGATGTTGGTTAAGTCTCAAGCATGTTTTGGTCGAACCTTATCATTGGTTCCTAAACTTTCTCATAGTCTGAGTATACTGGTGTGTTAAGTTTAAATTTCTTTTAAAATGTCATAGTTTAGAGTGCATATATCTAATACAATTGAATTGTCTTGTTCCCACGTTAGTGGTATTTTATTTTATAAATATATTATATATATATATATATATATATATATATATATATATATATATATATATAAAAATAATATATATATAAATAAAAGCTATCATTGTTTGATATATTATTTGTGCACTTTTTCTACTAATTTTTTTGTAACAAACACTTTCGAAGCTTGATTCCTTGGTGCCCCAAACAAGGGGGAGCATACACTGAGGGGGAGTTGCAACCGTTATGACATCTACACATTTCTTGATATGTGTATTCCACCCCTATAATATTGCTCTTATATAATATTATATATATAAATATAATATATTATATATATATAAATATATAAAAAATATATAATTGTTGCAACAATGAAACTAACCCTTGATGTAGGTTAAGAATTTGCAATAAATTTGATCTATGGATCCGCTAGAGTCAATATACAATGGGATGCAAGTGTCATAGGAGTGAAATGAGCTTAAGGGTAGCAAGGCTCACTTAGATCGATGCAAGCTCGCTCTTCTGCGGTTTCACAATTGAATTTTCTAGTAAAGTCTCATCTATTCGGAATGAATGGCTCGAAGTGTTCACCTTTTTTGTTTTGAAAAAACGGAGAAAATCTCTCCAAACACAGTAACTTATACATTTTAACTATGAGTTATAGTATTACATACTATTTGTCAACATCAAAAAGGCGGGAGACTTGTTGGTAAGCGACAATATACGATATTCTATATCTATACATTCTCTCATGTTTTGGTGATGACAAACATGTAACTTATAACACATAACGTAAAGTGCGTAAGTTACTCGTGATCACAAATCTCATCAATGCCTTCATAAACGACAACATCTCTCGAACGTCCAAGTCTGATCTTCAACACCAACGAAGTTTGCACCCCGACGTAAATGACTAAGGTATGAATAATAAATGCTTCTTTTCTTATTTTGTGATTAAAGATTCTCTTTATTTAAAGCTCAACATTTATTCATAAAAAATATCACAAACATTTTTATAACTTTTACAAACACACTTTTACTACTTTCAAAAGAAAATGTTTTATTTAAAACAACTCTCTTTGAATACAAATTTCTATCTAAAAATGGCTAAGAAATGCTCCAGAAAACTCCTCCCCGAGAAAGACACAACAAGCGGTCTGCGTCGGGGTGGGCCCCCCTCATGTATTAAGGGCCCGACCCCATTTACAGGAGGGACCCCGCACCGACAGAAAAAGATTCCTTCAGATCCTTATAATCTTAACGGACTATCCCCGCTAATTTTCCAACCTTTTGCACCTTTTCTTTCTGTCCCAAATCAGTTTATACATCTCACACATATTCTAAAAACCTTTGCATAAGCATTTGTTTTCAAGTGATTCAAGCTTACTCCTCCAAGTGCAAGAGAAGAACTCTCGTTATCATCAAGATATGAAGTTATGTAGTTTTGTTAGTGCATTTCGTGACATGTCTTACATTCACAATGTATAGATCGAGTTCATCGTATTTCCAATCTTGTATAAATAGTTAGATCATGGTGATCATGGTGTGTATAGTTGTTAGATCGTGGTGATCATAGGAAGTATAGTTAGATCGGGGTGATCTTAGTAAGTTGTGTTAGATTGGTGTGATCGTAGTAGTGCCTAAGTGAAGTCGTGTAGTGAAGAAGAAGTCATGTGGTGAAGCCAAGTTGTGAATTGTCGTAAAGTGGTGTGGTTGTTGAAGTCCAAAGTCTTAGAATCTTTTAGTCCTTTTGTAGGACAATAGCTAACATTGAATAAAATCCAAATCATCTATATGAGAGACACTTACTATGAAATACTATGTTCTAAGCGGAATCTTAACACAAGTACTAAGAAGAACACAATGTAAAACTTTGCTATTTGCTATTAATTTCTATTAGAATACTATTTCAATCTCTGTTAAACATTGTGCCGTAGGGTTCCTTTTATACACCAAGGAAACCCTAATGGGCTTTACAAACGTGTGAAAGGATAATGTATATCCTTTCCTAAGCGTGTGAAAGGATAATGCATATCCTTTCCTAAGATATCTCTAAGATAACTATTCTGTTACATAAACAGACTTAACTATATGAGACTAGTACTAACTATAGTACTGCCAGACTTAACTTAGTACTGGCAGACTTAACTATGTCTACCAGACTTAACTCTATAACTACCAGACTTAAGTCTGTTTACAATAATTCCTAACAATCCTCCCCTAACAACTTCAAGTTTCTTTGAATATCTTCATTATGAGCTTCCTGAGGATGTTGTGAGCATTATTTTTGGAATTATTCTTGAACTACAACATGATGTCTGTCTTGTACGAGCATTTTCTTAATTTTTATCAGCAACTCTTTAAAGCATCACTTCTTGATATTTGTAGCATCTAACCTTGTAAATATCATGACCAACACTTCACAGCTACATGTACTATCTCTTCAGCAACATAGAAACAACAACATTGACTATATGTACATCAAATCATAAAGTTTTAGTCTATTCTCATCACATCCAGGTGTGTTAACTCCTGAGAGAGGTGAATCATTGAAAATTTAAATGGATTTGATGTCTCTTTACCAGTTAGCCATTAACCCTGGAGTAGCCAATGTTTGGTTCATAAACCATGGTACATTGATAACCATTTCAACTCTTAGTACGTGAAACATGGTGAGTTGAATTACCATATGATTTTTAGCAAATCATCAGCTATCAACGGATTTGATATGTCTTTACCATGAGCCGTTTGCTATGGACTAGTCAATGCTTCATTGTAGTAACAAGGTGCATTGATAACCTTATAGTTTTTAGCAAACTGTCAACTATCAACGGATTTGAATTCTCTTTACCAGTAGCCGTTTGCTCTGGAGTAGCTAACTCTTTGTTTTAAAAACATGGTGAGTTAATTACCATACAGTTTTTGGTAAACTGTCAACCATCAACGGATTTGAGAAGTCTTTACCAAAGCCGTTTGCTTTGGACTAGCCAGTCCTTATGCCTATTAAGCATGGTGAACTGATGACCATTTGTTGTGTGGTGGTTAGCCAACACTCAAACCCTTCTCTCTTCCATTATAGTCCACAGTTTCCAACATATGTCCACAGCTACTGATAACTTCATCACTTTTTAACACCAGCTTGCTTCTCAATCATCTTCAAAAGTTTATAACAAACTTCATTCATTTTTCCATCCAGAAGCTTCATTTTCAGCATCACTTGGCAGGCATCTTTTGACAGAGGATACTTCCTATCTGCTAACATATAAATATTGCATGCCTCCAAGGTTAGACAATGTACTGCACACTTGTCATAATATCTCCAACTAATCATCTTTTGCTGTAGTGGTAAGCTCCAAATAGCATCTTCATTGAGAGGTGGATCAAACATAGTCCTGAGATCACTCCATAGTACTCTGTCATAAGCATCTTCAGGCCTATTTGTTCCATATTTCTGCATAACCAACCTGTACAGCTCAATAAGATCCTCTCTTGTGAAGTCTTTAAGCATAGCTCCAAAGCTCATATAAACTGTATCAGCTCCATTTGCTCTTATTATCTGATAAATGCTTCTTTCACCTTGTTGAAATATCTTCCAATTTGCCACAATATTAGATTTTGTATCCAAAGGAGTAGGATTCATAGCTTCTACTGATTCCTCTTTATCAGTCTCTGAATCTCCTTGTGGACTCTTGTCAATACTTATACCTTTCCTAGCCTTTTGCTTCTTTCTTTTTCCTACTCTTTTTACTGGCTCTTCTTCTTTCACTTTACCAACTTTTTCTTCTGTATCTGAAACATCTTTATCATCAATCCTTTGTTTCTTTGAAATTTCTGTCTGAAGCTCTTCTCCATATCTTTTCAACTGTGCCTTTGTAGCTTCAATATTTATAGGAACAAAAGTATCAATCTGCTTAACTAACTTCTCAAACTCTTCTTTAATCTCTTCAAACTTCAACTTCTTCAACTGAGAAAGCTTCCAAGTTCCTTGATTCTTCAGATAGTTTGACATGTAAATTCTCAACTGTGACTGAGTCATAGGTTTATTTCTCTTTGCCTTAGCTCTTTCTTCTGCAAAATGTTTCTTTCTTTGATTCACCAAATCTACCATTCTTTTTGCAAAATCTTGTTCAGACAAATCCTTTCCCAACACATCTTTTGTCAACTCTGCATTTGCTTCTAACTTGGCTCTAATAGCATCCCAGTCTTCTTCAGTATAAAATTGAGCTTCAAATTGAACTTGAGCTTTTCTTTTCTTTTGTTGCTCAGTTAACTCTTCTTCTTCTGCCAATCTTTTAGCCAATAAAGCATCCAAATGAACTTGTTTGGCAGTTTCTTCTTCCTCTAGAGTTTGCAATCTTATGGCTTCTGCAAGACTAGCTTCTTCTTGTTGAATTTGTTCTTTAGTTCTTTTGGGAGCTTGAGTCTCTTCAACAATCATTGGAGCTTTTCCTTCCCTTTGGCCTCTAGCAGAACTAACTGGTCCACTACCAGTACTAACTCCTAAGCCACCAGTATTAACTTCTTCAAAGCCAGTACTAATATCTTCAAAGCCAGTAAAAAAAAAATGCCAATTAGTACAATATATGTCTTTTCCCTTGAATTCTTTTCTCCTCTTGTATCTTTTACCCTTATCAGTAATCTTTGACTTTATGAGAAGCAACCTTTGACAGAGTTTTAGCTGCTTCCAAGGTTGTAGGACTGATTTCTTCTTCCTGAGCCTCTCCTAAAGGTTTAGTAGGAGTAACAAAATCTCCTTTGAACCTAAGAGATCAGCATCAAGTCCCTGAATTATCCTCCCCGGCTCTCCTCTGGTTCTTTATCCTCATGAGTCAGTAAAACACCTATGTCTCTTTGAGAATGCTTCCAGTTTCTTTACTTTGTTCACCAACTTCACATTGCTATTTCCCATGGTCAGTTTAGTTTGCTTGAGTTCTGTCTCCAAACTATCAACCTTTGTGATCAAATTGGGAACCAGGTGAAGTAAGTCTTCGACTGTCATAGTTCTTGCTTCAGGCACATGAGGGTGAGTAGGATCCTGAGATTGTGGAACTGTAGTCTCCTGTCTAGGTGAAAGTGGTTGGTGTTCAGGTGATGGTTGCTCAAAGATGTGCTCAGTCTGTTCATTGTCAGGTTCAGGTGAAGGTGATGTATGGTGAGTTGTTGGTTCAGCTACAGGTGTAGGTTCAGATGCAAGTGTTGCAGATATTCAGGTGGGTCGAGATAAAGATGGTACGGGATTTTTTTAGTTTAGAAGATGATGGTTGATCCTCAACTTGATCTGATGGTCCTGCACTTTGATCTACAACAACAATTGGCAACATTGCAGGCAACAAAGGTCTAGGTACCCCTCTAAAACCCCTTTTTATGTTCCCAAAAATCTTTTTGGTTAATACAATAGCCAAATAAGGATGTTTATCTTCAGTTTGTATTTCCAAAATCATTTGTAGAAATCGTGGGTACATCAAAAACTTAGTTTTACTTTTCAAGTTTGCCACCATGCCATCAAAGATTAATTTTTGAAAAGTTATATATTTTGCAGTAGAAAGACAAATCAAGCAGTTGCAAGGATTGCTACCAATTGATCCCTTCCCACCAATTTTAGGACTCATACAATGTCAAAATATGATGGACTCTAAAAATCTATATAGAGGTGTAAAATGAATTTTCTCAAAATGTAAAGTACCATCAGTTTGGATACCCCATTATTACCCATCCTCAGAAATCTACAGTATTTGGCAACATGGAAATCCCTGAAGCATTGGCTAATTGAAGCTTATTCGAACAGATGCTCAGTGATTGTTATACTCAAGAGTATCTATGGTTGCTTTAGTTCTAGAGTCCATCTGCAAGATTGAGGCAGTTGCAGTCTGTCCCAATACTGTTGACTAGGGAGTATGGATAGTAGGATTAGTGAGTCAAGGCATACCTGATATGCGAGCCTTTTTAAAGAAATCTACGATCTCTGCCAAACCCTCCCCCCCATACTCTGTGCAGGTTTCTTTAAGGAATCACACTTGGTTATGTTTGTCGCAGTATTTCATGGAAGCCATTTGTTTGACGTTGTAGTTAAAAAGTTTGTGATTGTTGGTGTTATCAACTGGGTTTTGATCAGTTTTGTAAATTAGTTACTAAATTGGTAGCTGCTAATTGACTTTATATGCGAAAAAAATAATGAATTTCAATTGTCCCTCCGAGAAAATAGGCTCTTTTTAATGAAGAAAACTATTTTGGGTGAGATAAAACAGTAAATATCCAATTTGTATCATAATCCGCTTAAATATCCCCGCAATTTGCTATAACAGTCATATTTAGTGAAAAGTCAAAGTTGTGATGGATGGTTTATGTGTTTAATTACATATACTTTTACCTGAAAAAAACGAAGCCTAAAATAACCAAAAACGACTTAAAATGCCAAATATCGCTGTTTTGCTGATTGTATTGTGCCAGGAACGGATATTTAAGAAAAGACGAGAAAAAGCAAAGCCAAAACGACAGAAACCGGACTCGGAATGGAAAAGACTTGTGAAAGACAAAAGCCAAATCGTAGCGAAAAGTCAATAAGTCACGAGAAAGTCAACTGGTCAAAGTCAAAAGTCAACACCGACATGGTCAAGTCAAAAGAAAGTCAAAGAAGAAAAAAAATATAACTATAGGGACTGAAATTGCAAATTCCCTAAGTTATATTTACACAAGAAAAGAGAAAAAGAAAAACAAGGGGGGAAACTGCCTAAATACCAAAGTTTAACTCCAAGGGCCATTTCTGTCAAGTCCTAAGACTTATAGCCACCAAGGACGGTTTATGCAATCAATGTTATAACTTTTGGGGACTTATTTTGCCAAGTCCCCAAAGTTATTTAACACCAAGGACCATGTATGCAATCAAACAAAACACCATGAGGGACTAAAGCTGTCAAAAACCCAAACCCACGCCCTGTCACCCCCAACCTTTATAAACTTTTTCCCGCCTTTTTAAATCCCAACAAACTCACGGGTTTACTCCCTCTCTTTTACCCTGCAACCCAATTCCACCATGGACAAACCATTCCCTCCCCCTCCACTAAGTTTTCCCAGCTGTAAGATTGCCAAGTTGGCAATCCCACAACTCCCCAAGGCTTTTTTCGACGGTTTTGATGATCCTAACAAGCTCCAAGGCAGGATTAAGGGTCAAGATTGGTTTGTTTGATCGTCCCAAACAAACACAACAAACACAATGCAAAGAAGCGGGACATCTATAAAAGAGAAAGAAAGATGAACCAGGGAGCAGTTAGTTTTATTTTTTCAGTTTGTAATTTTTCGTATTCTTTTAAGCACTTTCTTTTAAGCTTTTTTAAATCAGCTTTAAATACTTGTACTGTGTAACCTTCAGCTTGTACTTAAGTGTTTTGAGTAATAACATTCAGTTTTCAAGTTTCTTTGGTATTTGATTTCAAGTTTAAGCTGTTTTACTTCATTAAGCTCTAATAAGCTCATTTGAGCTTATTCTTGTTAAAAAGCTCAAATTCAGTTAAAATTTGTTTTAAGGCATTCATTTACTCATTTAGTTCAATTTACATCAAAACATGGACATTTGAGTACATTGGATTCATTTTGGAAGCTATTTGGAGTTAATAAGCTTTTAAGGCAGGTGCCACTTAGGTAAATGCTTTTAAGCCACTCATTCAACAAGAGTGGCTTGTAACTGAGACTACAAGTTCACAGGTTCTAGCTTTTTGATTTTAGAATTTAGCATTTATAGCTTATTACATATGCTTATTCTTTTGAATTCTTATGCTTAATCCTGTTGCATTTAGCTTAGTTAGCTTATAGTTGCAATTGTTTTAAGCTGTCTTAGTCTAAAATTCATTTAGATTTCATTATCTTTTAATTCTGTCATTAAGTACTAATAAGCTAGGAGAGAAAGTGCTTATTTTTGAAACATAAGCTTTAGATTTTAGTCTTAAAATAGTTTAAGTAGGTTATTTTTAGTAGAAGTAGATATAAGGTTTTAGCTGAATTAGTTTTTAAGTCAGTTCTTAAGTACAAATAAAGTTGGGACAGTTAGACTTAAGGGGTGTTTGGGTTAAGAGGAAAACGGGTCAAAATAGGCTTTGGCATGGGTTGATGTCATCATGCTAGTTTAAGCTTAAGTTTTAAGCTTGTTTTAAGCTATTCTCATAAGTTTTAAAGTTTTAAAATTGTTTTCCAAAGTTTTTCTAAGCTAACTTTGAAACTGTGGGATTTTAAAAAAGGGCACAAGTGCTTATCTTATAAGCTCTTGTGATTTTGAGTTAAGGTTCAAAAAAAGGTCTGTTTTTGTGTGTTTTAACCAAACTGACAAACACTTTTGGTCATTTGACTCTTTGGAGTCAAATTCACCAAGTCCTTTTAAGTAGCAGTTTCTAAAAAAGCAAAAGCCTTTTTCACTACCAAAAATCAGCAGTTTTAAATGAGTTTTAAAAGTCAAAAATTGGTGCACAAGTTCTATTGCTAAGGTACTCTATCTGTTTAAGCTTATTCTCTTATTTAGAGCTTATTTGACAGCTTTTAAAAAGCTGTCAAATAAGCCCTTGAGTTTAGCCTTAAATCTCCCCTGGTGCAAAGGGGAGATTTTAAGCTCCTTTTCCTTAAGCTTAAAGTGTACTTAAGCCCAATCTCTTGGCTTATTTTGAGAGACTATAAGCTCTTATATAAACCCCTTCAGTTTCAGCTTTTAAAAAGCTTGTTTGATGGCTTATTTTTAGGCCTCAACTAGCCCTTTGACTATTTTGCATAGCTTAGGTGTAGGGATTGCTTATTTCTCTTTTGGGCTTATTAAGCTTACTTCATAAGCTCACTTGTGTTCTAAATAGTTTTTTTTGGTAGTGTGATAAGCTGTGTTGGCTTATTCTTTTTTTTTACCTAGCTTATTCGTCCAAAAACTTAAGCTCTTTTTAGCCTTTTAAGCTATTTAGTTTCTGTCTTTAAGCCCTTTTTTCCCAGCTTATTTAGTCTTAGCTTTTAAGCTCATTAGTGCTTATTAGGTTAGCTTAGGACCTCCTTTTAGCTTTTTGTCCAAATCTTAGCTTAAAACGACCACAAGTCCAAAAAGACTTAGCTTTTCTAGCTTTAAGCCACTTTAAGCTATTCTGTCACTTTTAAGCTTATTTTTAAGCTTATTAAGGGCTTATCACAAAAAGTTGTAGTTGACAAAGTTGTTAAGCCCCACGAGCTTAACAACTTTGCTTTTTGAAGTTTTCGAAAAAAAAAGGGAAAGACAAAGGGTGACCCGGGTGAGCAAGACTCGAACCCATGAGAATCTCGATACAGTCCCTCTTTTACAACACACTCATACCACTGCGCCCTTGGGTCTTTTTCGTTAAAGACTCAAGGGCTTTAATATTTATACACCTTTTCGGCTTATAAGCTGTATAAGCTTATTTCGAGGCTTATTTCTTAAGCAAATTTTTGTTTCTTATATTTCGTAGATTAATCATAGTGTAAAGTATTTTTAGAAAAAATTTCATAATTTTTCGAAATCGTTTAGTATTTTTTACAATTTAATTTAGTTAAAAGTTTTAAAAATTCATAAAAAATACAAAAATTATTAAAAAATATTTTTCTTTGTAGAAAATTTTTATTTTGATCATATAGTTTGTAGGGAAAAATTTAAAAATTTTCGTAGGGTCATTTTTACAACTTTTCATTTTTTAAAGAACGGGTCCGGGTTCGTTTTTTGTCTTGACTCGTTTTTGGGTCAAACGAACTCCGTTTTCGGTCTAGTCTTTTTCATTCTTCGTTATTTGTTCCCTAGAGTAGTTTAGAAGCAAAAATTTCTTCGTAGGGTTAATTTTGAAGATTTTAGGTTTTTCCCCCTTTGTTCGGGATTCGTGCTCTCGTTTTCTAGTTTAATTTCATAATTTCTAGGTTTTTCTTAAACGTTTTTGTTTGTTATTGTTTAATTTAACTTCTTGCACTCTCAAATCATTTTTCTAATTCAAACTCCAATCTTTTGACTGTATCGATTCTCCAGTCTAGCCTCGTTGGGGATAAACGACCCGGGAACACTCTATACTACTTCTCGGTTTTATTGATCTTGTTGATTTTTAGACTTATATATTTTATATTTTATTATATATTATATATTTAGTGTAAAAACCTACAATCAATTTTTGGCGCCGTTGCCGGGGAGGCTGTGATACCGATTTTCGTTACGTTTGACATTTTGTGTTTGAATCTGTGAATATTTTCTTTTATAAAAAACATAAAAAAATACAAAAATATTTTTTATTTTCTTTTATTAGTATAATTATCAGATAAAAAACCAAAGAAAAAACCAAAAAAAATATAAAAACATTGTCCATAAAAAAGAAATAAAATTCACAAATTGGTAAAATACCAAAATATAATATTCTCAACTGAGGTATTATCATAATAACTTCCGGTGAACTTGTTGGTTCCCAACTCGAACAAAAGATTTAAAAACTTGCCATTTGTGTCTCTTACAACGTACGGCTCACCTTGAAAAGTTAAACAAACTATAAAGTGGGTATAAGGAGGGTTGTTCCGAGGAACTACGACCCGAAAGGAGAAATAAGCTTCGCGCTATTCCTACTCCTCCGCTCACCTGTGCGTTTATCCTTTTGAGAGCTACCGTGAAGTAAGTAGATTATTTGGTTGAAGTTGTCTTATCTCATTGTCCGGTAAAATCAATTGTGAATAAATCATTGAAAAAACCAAAAAAAAAATTTAGTGTAAATTTTCTTTTTAAATTTCTATTTTGTGCATGCGCACTCGTTCTCAAGCCCGTAGACGTCGACAACCACAAGTCCGACAAACTTCTGTTGAATCATCCAATCTTGAGAAACCTGATAATCCTCCCATAGTTACGATGGCTGATAATCGTACTATGGCGCAACTGCTCGAAGCACCCACCGAGGGGTACGAGGATGCGATAGTTATTCCGGAAATCACCGCGAATAACTTTGAGATCAAGCATGGTCTTCTGAATCTTGTCCAAAACAAGCAATTTTTTGGAAATGATAAAGAAGACCCACATGCTCACATCCGTTATTTCAACAAGATCACTTCTACGATGAAGATTCCGAACGTACCAAATACGTCGGTTAAACTTATGCTTTTCCCGTTTTCTCTCGAAGGGGCAGCCCGGATATGGCTGGAAAAAGAACCCCCTCGGTCGATTGAAACATGGGATGATCTTGTTTCGAAATTTATTAACAAATTCTTCCCTCCCTCTAAAACGACAAATCTCAGAAATGAAATCACGAGATTTCAGCAAAAATTTGATGAGACGTTTTATGAGGCTTGGGATCGTTTCAATGATCTTTTAAGGGGATGCCCTCATCATGGGTTTTCAGAATTGCATCAACTCGATACATTCTATAATGCCCTAAACTCAATTGATCAAGATTCATTGAACTCTGCTGCCGGTGGTAACTTCTTAGACAAAATGCCTCGAGAATGTTTAAAAATCATCGAGAGCAAGTCTCAAGAAACAAAGCTGTTGTAGCTAAAATGAGTACAAGCTCTTCCACCCAAGCAGTCTCATCTGATGTTGCTGAACTCAAAGACATGGTTCGGGCATTAATTCTCGATAGAAAGAACCAAACCCCAACTTCCGCCCCCGTAAAAGCGGTCGAGGAAAGTTGTGTGACTTGCGGTGGAGCTCATTCATATCAGAGTTGTCCCGCCACCGATGGCAATGTTTATCATGACAACATTCAAGCTTACGTTTCTCAAGCCGCCGCGGCTAATTTCAATCAAGGGAATACCAGTGCCCGACCTCCAATGGTTGCAAACCAAATTCGACCTCCCGGTTTTCCACCTATGCAAAACCATCAAAACAACCAAAATCGGGGGATCAATTTCAACCAAAATCGGGGGAACAATTTTAACCAAAATCGGGGTAATAATTTCAGTCAAGGACCAATTTATCAACCCCAGGTTAATCAACCCCCAACTTATCAAGCTCCTGTTTACCAAGCTCCCGCTCCTCAAACACAAGGTGTGTCTAAGACCGATTTTGATAGCTACGTAAAGGCTAATGATGCGGTTATGAGGAATATGCAAAACCAAAATCAAGTTTTGCAAAACCAAGGTCAAAACCTGCAAGCTCAATTGAACAACTTGGCTACTTCAAATCAAAGGCTTGAAAGTATGCTAAGTAACTTTATCAAAATGAACACCGCCTCTACTTCAGGTTCGGGAACTCTCCCGGGTAACACCGTTACTAACCCGAAGGAGGATTTGAAAGGTATCACCACCCGAAGTGGTGTTGCATATCAAGGACCCGCGATTCCTTCTACTTCATCTTCTTCTCCGAAAGTCTCGTGACACTCGAGGTGAAACAAAGACACGAAGCCTCCTTGCTAATAACGCGAAAGCACCGCAAGAACGTTCTCCAATCCCTGTTGTTCCAAATTCCAGATCTCGAATCCAAAATCCTAGCCCAGGTTGCCATCCTATAGTTGCTCCAGGTTGTTACTGCCGTTCATAAAGCATCAATCCAATTTCCACTCAATGGAAGAAATGAATGAAAAGAGCGCAAGGAAAAAAGCTAATAGACACAAAGTCGAGAAATCTAACACATCACAAATCTTTAGAGATTTGAGTTTCGAAATAAGCAACTTACCGATGCTTAGATGCGCATGCTAAAATTGCGATCAACTTTAAAAACTTTGATTGGAAACAAAGAAAAAATTGAGCGAATTGCAAGAACTCCTTTGAAATGACAAGAACTTTTCAGCGGTCTTGCCTTAACAAGTTACCAAGAACTTAGAGACACCTAGGAGCCGATTTCTGATTCCATGTAGATTTACAGGGAGAGGCATTTACTACACATGGCAGCATCGGCGCTTGGCCGATCTTGTAGTGCGAGATTAATCTCATGCCTATAATATCTGTACAGGATCGCAATCTGCTACGTCTCTATCCTGAATTGGACCGCGCGTGACTTTGCATGACACTAGAACAAGCTGACCGTTCGCTCACTAAACGATCGTTTATCGCTGAAAATGTGTTTGTAAATGAGATAATTCCAATTTCCAGCTGACTTCATAGTTGTATGAATTTGAACCAAATCCCCCGAGTACTTTTAATTTCTCGGGCGCTGTTCTTGAAAACCAGTCATGCTTTGATAGCTATGTTTTATGAAAGGTGAGATTACCCGTCGTGTGGCAAGTGGAAGGCCATCACATTCCAATCTGACCAAACTTCAAGATACACAGCTTATTACAACCATAGGAACGGGGAACAACAACGACGCATGATTATGGCTTGTGATATATTCTCAAAGGTCCAGGATTTTCAAACAGATACGCGAGTGGGCAATTCCACTCCATATTTCTTGAGCCTATTGTTTCTACTACTTCCTCCAAATCTCACTCCTGTTCAGGAACAGTGCGATTTCTTTTATTTGAAAAAGCATCATCGTATTCTTGCACTAGAAGATGATCCAACTTACATCTGAAGTTGATCCAACGTATCAGGACCTGAGAGGACATCTTGCTTAGCTAGAAGCAATTTTGAACAGTGAGAACCACCACCCCCCTCCCAATTCAAGAACAATATCTGCCGGAGTAGGAAAAAACTCAAACTCTGTGAAGAAAAAACCGTTGAAATCTTCCGTGATGAACCTCCCGAGGTTGAACTCAAGGAATCCACCACCACTTGAACTAGCATTTTCTTTGGAAAGCAACGATTAGTATCCTGTCATAATTGCTAAAGACTAAAAGATGAGGAAAAGGAAAGCTCATCGCAAGTTTCTCAAGTCCACAACGAGCCATCGCTTGGACAAACTCTCCGATATAAAGGGTGTCACAACCCAGGTCTATTTGTAGCTCACAATAATTCTAATGGAAGAGGACTACGGACCACCGTTTGCAAAGGTCAGAGAAGGGAAACCCAAAAATCCACTGACGTTATCAAGAAGGAGGTTGAAAAACTCCTTCGACGTTGGAGATTGATTTAACCCTATCTCTGAACACCCCTGGGTAAGGCCCGGAACAACTGTGTGTACCTAAGACAAGAGGTATAGACCGTCCTCAATATGATGAGAATGAACAGATTCCTACTCGATAGTCCCAGGATGACAGGTACTGTATTTGAGAGTTACAAGAAAGCTTTAATGAAGCCCACCGCGGACTAGAACCACTTCCCATTGCCCTTCATGGACCAAGATGCCGCGAAAGAGTAAAGGCAGGAAACCACGCTACTGTTTTCCTCGATGGCTTTCGGTTATTTTCAATCCCAATTGCACCCAAAAGATCAAGAAAGACAACCTTTACATGCCCATACGAACTTTCGCCTACGTCGCATGCCTGTTGGCTATGCAATGCTCCGGGATACATTCCAACGATGTATGCATGGCCAATCTTCCACGATATGAATTGAAAAAACGTGGGAAGTATTTATGGATGACTTTTGGTCCTTCGGGACTCTTTCTCTAGCCTGCCTATCACCATTTGAAAAAATCTGAGTTGAAATGGTGTGAGACACCAAAATTAGTCATCCTTAACTGGGAGAAAAGCCCATTTTAAAATGGTGAAGCAGGAAGCATGTCAATCACAGGACACAAAAGTCCTATGTCGGGAATTGAGTTGATGTGCTAAGAATGAAGTTATAGGCCAAGACTGCCCTCACACACCGACTAACCTGATGAGAAAGGGCTGGTCCAATAGTTTCTGCAACAGCCGTTGTTCTTTACACTGACGATATCTTATTCACGTACTCTTTCAAAAATTGAGCACCGTCCTAATGAACCGACTCTGTCATTGAAAAGCGTGAGACTCCCATTTTTCTATCTCTGAAGAAGTTATCGAATCCATTCAATAACCCTCAAACGAGGCAATGAGACAGAGGTCTCCGATCTTACTGTAGGCTCCCGACGAGGACTTCCCTTTGCAACGCTAGCGTGATGTAGGACTGCAGCCGACTTTCGCGCAAATTGGGGCTAGACCACGGCACAGAAACAACCAGCATACCAACCTATACACAATGCGAGGACAAGACACTAAGACGCGAGGCTCCATAACCTCATTAGCGACTACGACCAAAAAGAATTACTTGCCGTAGCGTAATGCCTTATTGAGAAATTCCGTTCATATCTTGTCTTATGACCCAAACGCATAGTGGTCAACTGACCATACGTTCTGCATCAAGTAGGAGGCTTTTTGCCAACTAAAGGATGCTAAGGCAAGACATCATGCGTGGATCCTATTGCTCCAAGAATTTATGAACGAGACTGTGAAATTCCGAGACAAAAAAAGGCGCAAAAATCATGCTGCAGATACATCTTTCAGCGGACTGAAAATCCTTACCAAGACATAATTTCTCGAGAACACGCTATAAATGAGAGCCTTTCCTCTCGAAACGCCTTGGATCTATCTTCTCTTACGCGATGAAATACCGCCATGGCGTTTCAGATTTTACAACTACGGCATGCGGGAAAGTTTATTGTCAAGGGACTGTCGTCCCAACAGAAGAATAAATATCCGTTAAAGATGTTTAACCATTACTTACTGGGACGACCCTTTCTAATTATCTAAAAACTGTGCTGACCAAGGATGGTCAATCAACGTAGTGTGTCATTCGGGGCAAGAGCTTTAGACCCATTCTTAAAGCATTCCACAGTGGCCCCACTAGGGACACTATGGTGCCAATTACACACAGCCCATAGAAAGATCTTTGACTCAGGATTTCTATGGGCCCACCATCTACCAGCAATGCCCACGACTTGTCACACATTGTAGACATTTTGAGTTCACCGCACGGTATAATTCTGCAATTGATGAATTGCCACAAACTCCATCCAAGTTTGCAAATCTCTTGACATCTTTGGGGCATTGAGATTTTATGGGCACGTTTCCCGTCTTCAAGAGGGAACCAAGATACATACTCGTTGGCTGTCACTACTTGTCAAAATGGGATTGAAAGCAAAAGCGCTCTCCCACCAATGAATAGCCGCTAGAAGTATTTGTTTAGCAGACAAAATTTTGTTAAGAACTCCCTGCTCTCTCGATTTGGATGCCACCCCAGATTTCTATCTGCAAGTGATCGCGGAACACACTTTGATGCAATGACCGGGAGTTTACAAAGTGTCGATGCATTAAGTACGGAGTTACTCACCGTCTCTCCATCGAGTTATACCCACAAACAATGGGCAAGTATGATGGTGTCAAATCGGGTTTTAAAAGCGTATCTTCTGAAAGAACGTGGGAGAAAAACTCGTGCCTTCCTGGTCGGACAAACAGATGAGTGTGCTCTATGGGCTTCCGCACAGCTGGAACGAACACCCATCGGGTCAACCCATATCAGCCTTGTATGTATGGAAGCATGTCATACAACGATCGAGTAAGAGTGCACATACCAACTAGGCCCTCAACAAACAAATGTTTGAGGTTTGCAAACCTGCGGGTGATCACAGGAAATTTCAACTGAATGAACGGTTAAATGAACTTCGTAATCAAAAGCCTACACGAAAACGTCTTTAATCTATAAAGAAAACAACCAAGAGGATCCATGATGCTAAGATTAAAAAACCGAGCATTTCAACGTTGGTGGATCTAGGTTCTCCTCTTCAACTCTAGACTGAATAATTTCATCGAGCAAATTGAAATCCCGTTTGGTTCTGGACCATTCACCAGATGTTCAGGGTAATTCCTATGGCACCTCGAGTTATCACGAAAACTCCGAGGCCCAACTTAAAGTGAATGGTCCATCGAATAAAACACTATTTTAGAGGAGGGACCAGAACCATACCGAAAAGTTGGTCCGCATCTTCCCAATCTCCCTACAAGGACAATTGAATTCAGGGAAATGGGTCAAGCGTCGGGACCTAAACAAGCGCTTCGTGGGAGGCACCCCATGCTTATTAGTAGTATCTAGAAATAATAAGTGTTTTTTGTGGAGTAAGGCTTACCAATTACCATTACCCGTGTTTTGTCTATGTTTTTGCGTTGTTTGCGTGTTGTATGTCCAGGATTTTCCCCGGTTACGAGTGAAGACTCTCAAGAGTACATCCACAAGAGTTTCACACGCTCCTAGACTGCATTTGTGAATACAAGTATCCAACTCAACAACGAGCTACCTGTTTATCTTTTTGGCACACTTCATAAACCGGCCTCTTAGATTTGCTAGGAAACACCATCTCTTGAAACATCGCGAGGACGATGGGTTTTATTTTCTACAGGTATGGGGGGAATCTTCGATTTTGAGTTATTTGCCTGCGCGTACGTTGTTATCATACGCAATTCCCGTTTTTCTTACCACCAAATTATTTGCAAAAATACCAAAAAAAGCACAAATGAAAATACTTTAACGAAATTTTCAAAAATACAATAAGTGTTTTTGTTCACGTTTGAGACTTTCCTACAATGGGGTAGCAATTGAGAATAGCATTTTTGCGAGAGCCTCGATCGGGCGAGTTGAGCCCTAGCTAGTATCCTCAACTATCTCTTGTAGCTAACTATCACGAATATCTGATTGCTTTGAATTTTCATAAAGGTGGCGCAGAACCAGAGTGATGAGAGTTAAATCTTACAGTTTATGACACCTGATCGTCAAGATCCCTTCTTATAAACTTATAAGAGATAGACTGTGAGCTTTTTCCCATAGCTTCTAAATCCGACCTAATCACAGACATTGCTCAATATCAATTCAAGCTATACTAAGTCAATCAATGTTTTTAGAAAATAGCTACAAATTTGTACTTAGATTCTATTAAGAGCGAGAAGAGAGTTTCTGTTCTATATTAATCGCACAGTAGATAAAATGCCAGAGAAGCATGACTGAAGTATTAATGCAAAAATGCATGAATATATGAAATTTTGCCAATGAAGCATACACAGTTTTTGATTATATGGAGACAAGTAAAAGATGTTCGTGATATGCCGCTCTTCCGATCTTAACCACGAGGTGGGGGTTCAAACTATCAGACATCTTTGCTT
This sequence comes from Tanacetum coccineum, assembly GCA_026074375.1. Lineage (NCBI taxonomy): Eukaryota > Viridiplantae > Streptophyta > Magnoliopsida > Asterales > Asteraceae > Tanacetum > Tanacetum coccineum. The sequence goes on along the minus strand of BQNB010007960.1, from coordinate 3,719 downwards.
CTAGGGATTGGTGTGTATGGTGAATGGCGAGCGGGGACCAGAAGGTCGAGGTCTAGGTGAGGGTTCAACCTAAACACTTATCCTTAGCCATATTAGGAAAGAGGTTTGTTATTGTATTTCCACTAATGCCTAGCACGGGGGGGTTTTCTCAAACTAAGAACACCGGTCGTTGTTGTGGAATATCACAAACTAGGATCGATGCACTGGGAGTGTTCACAAACTAAGCAACTGCATCTTTCCAGCTTTAAGGAAGCTTAATGATTATAATGATGACTCTAGTGAGTGTGTTTGCGAAAATATCTACATTTAAATCTCGTCCTAAAAATCAAGTTTTACAAGGTTCCTAATAAGTCTTGCGATTTGCTTTGAGTCTTGATATCCTTGCTCATTGCAATTACGACTATGAAAATAAGCTTGATCAATGAATGAAGAGTTGAAAATGAGTACACTCACAATTAAATCATAATTCATGTTTGGAGTTTAAAAGTTCCACAAGTCACATAATAAGTGGATTAGCGTTAGCATTTAGACTTATAATATACAAATGAACTTGCCTTTCAATTTGCTTTAGAGTTAAGCGAAAATTGGGCTAAAATCGGGGCCGATGACATTTACTTCCGTCTGGACATCCTGTAAATTATTATCATATGAGCGTTTCCATTCCATGATCCCAATGTATTGAAATACTATAAAGGAAGGCAAACAGGAAGTCGAGCAAAGAAAATGGAGAGAAAATCCACAACATATAGGCGCAGCATCTCAAGCTAGTGTAAAGAATAAAAAATGGTGCGAAAAAACGGGACTTGTCGAAGAGCGCTTTTGCAATTTCTTTGGAAGGTAAAGAGCAAGTGACGCCTATTACATCTGCTAAAGATAAGGCTCAGAGAAGATTAGAAGTGAAAGCTAGAAGTACTTTAATGATGGGCATTCCCAATGAACATCAGTTAAAGTTTAACTATATAAAGGATGCTAAGAAGTTGCTGGAAGCTATTAAAAAGAGATTTGGTGGGAATGAAGCTACTAAAAAGACTCAAAGAAATATCTTAAAGCAGCAATATGAAAACTTCACTGCTTCAAGCTCAGAGATGCTTGATCAAACTTTTGATAGGCTTTAAAAGCTTGTGAGTCAGTTGGAGCTTTTAGGTGAAAAGTTTTCACAAGAAGATGTTAATCAAAAGTTATTAATAAGTTTGTCACCTGGTATGTGCTTAAATACACATACCTTTTACCTTTAAAAACGAGCTTAAATAACCAAAAACGGACTTAAAATGCCAAATATATGCTTGTTTTGCTAATTGTATTGTGCAGGAACGGATAACTAAGAAAAGAACGAAAAAAAACAAAGCCAAAACGACAAAACCGGACTCGGAATGAAAAAAACTATGAAAGACAAAGCCAAATCGAAGCCGGAAAGTCAATCAAGTCAAAAAGTCAACAGAAAAGTCAACTGGTCAAAGCCAAAGTCAACCCAAGTCAACCCCGAGGCCAAAAGTCAAAGAAATATAAGTTTAGGGACTGAAATTATAAATCCCTAAAACTTATATTTAAACAAGAAAAGAGAGAAATGAAGAGAAGGGCCTAAACTGCCTATTTGCCAAAGTTATACTACAAGGACTTAAACTGCCAAGTCCAAAGAATTGTATCACACAAGGACTGGTGGTGCAATTTGCTATATAACTCTTAGGGGGTGTGTTTGCCAAGTTTCCAAAGTTATATAACGAAAAAGGATGATGGATGTAAAGATGCCTATATCTTCGAGGGACCATTTGCGCCAATCTTCCAAACCCACACCCTGTTATACTCAAACCACTTTTCCCGCCCCTTTTTCCCCCCACACAACTCACGGGTGTGTTAACCCGTTTTTACCCTGTAGACCTTCACCACCACCATGGGTAATCATCTTCCTCCCCCTCCACTACCTTTCCCAGCTGTTAAATTGCCAAGCTGGCAATCCCACATCTCCCCAAGACTTATTTCGACGGCTATGATGAAACCAAAGAAGCACAAATGGAAATTAAAGGCTAAGATTGCTTTGGGCTTTAACCTCTCACAAAAGAAAACCACTTTGCAAGCTTAAAGGTTTAGGGCTTAGTATAAATAGAGGCTATGTGAGCCGATTTTAGAGAGTAGTGTATAAGTTTTTATTTTTCTTTAAGTTAAGTCTCTTTTATGTTTGTTTATGCTTATTTACAGCTTATTTGAAGTTCTTTGTACCATTTTTATCCATTAATGAAGCATTTGAGTTTTTAAGATTTATACCCGTTTTAAGCATTTATTATCAAACGATTTAAATTATCTTTATACATGTTAAATAAGCCTCTATAAGCTCTTATAGCAGCTTATTAAGCTTATAAAACTTAAACTCTTCATAGTTTATAGTTTTATAAGCTTTTGTTTAAAAAAATCAAGAATAAGCCATTTGGAAGATAAGCTTAACTTGGAAGAGCTTATTGGCTTATTCACTGGCTTATTTATAAGCCAGAGCTTGTAGCTGAAAGCCCTTGAGGGGTAACAAGGTCCTTGTAAAAGCTTGGACAAGAGTAAGTACATTTTTCTCTTTTAAAGTCTCAATTTTTAGATTTTCTTAGCTTATTATGTTTTAGCTCTCTAGAGTGCTTATTCCCAGCTTATTTTTGTTCATTAAGGTTATTTAATGCTTATTTGTCCTTTCCCTTTTAGAATTGTAAGTTAAAACAGCCTTTTAAAGTATTAAAATCCATTTTAAGAAATTAAAGGGGTGTTTGGGTGAACCGTAAAAACGGGTCAAAATGATATTGTCCATGGGTTGAGGTATCTTAGTGAGTTTTAGCTTAATCTTTAAGCTCATTTAAACTGTTTTCAAAAGTTTTAAAGGATCAAAATGGCTTTTCAAAGTTTTTAAATCCATTTTCAAAACTGTGAGTATTTTAAGAAATCCCCAAGTGCTTATTTAAGCAGCTTTGTTCTTTTGACTTTATAAGGCTGTTAAGCAGCTTTGTTCTTTTGACTTTATAAGTCAAAAATCACCAAGCCTTTGGTGGCAGTTTTAAAAAAAAAGCCCAAAAGACCTTTTTCACTTATCAAATTCAGCAAGTAAACCTTTTTTTTAAGCTCAAAACTTGTTGCACAAGTCCATAAGCTAGGAGACTTAATCTGTTTTTAGTTAGCTTTTCAATTTGAGCTTATTTGACAGCTTTTAACAAGCTGTCAAATAAGCCCTTGAAATTAGCCTTAAAGCTCCCCTGGTGCAAAGGGGAGATTTTAGGCTTATTTTTCTTAGCCTTTAAAAGGACTTAAGCCCAACCTCTTGGCTTATTTCAAGAGCTAACAAGATCTTGTATAAGCTTGTTAAATTTTAGCTTTTGAAAAGCTTATCTGTTGGCTTATTTTTAAGCCCACACTTGGCTTTTGACTGTGTTTGCATAACTTAGGTTTAGGGATTGCTTATTTTGTACTTTTAGCATTTTCAGCTTATTTCATAAGCCCACTTGTGCCCTCACAGCTTTTTAGGTAAAAGTTGATAGCCTTGTTTGCTTACTTCCCTTTTTCTAGCTTATTTGAATTCCCAAATGACTTAAGCTTTAAGCCTTTTTGCCCTTTAAGCATTCTGTCATCATAAGCTTCTTCACAGCTTATTTTACTTTAAGGTCTTAGCTTTTTAAGCTTATCTAGGTTAGTTTAGATCTCTTAGCTTATTTTAGTTTTTGTCTTAGCTTAAAACGACCCCAAGCCTAAAAAGT